>JBBPLC010000611.1:0-15103 GCA_038089535.1 Hemileccinum rubropunctum
CCTAACTTAGGATAATGTCTCCATTGTTTAGTTCCAGTTTGTTTCATTCAGATGCTACCTATTGTAGTTCAGGCTACAACACTACCACTTACTGTTATGTTCTCTGTCTTCGCTTTATCCCAGACTTACGATTTCTACTTTCGAGGTCATGTGACTTGGCTACTCTTTGTTATCTTATCTATTGTACCTTAGGGGCACCTACAGGTCAGCCTAGACTAGCCTAGATTCATGACATCACTATGATGTCATGCCTCACTGCTACGATGTTTCTTACTTCTTTACCTACCCTAGAGTACACTGCTTGGTTCGTGCATGATAGGATATCACTATATATAGGGTAATGATATGACTGGGTTAGCCAGTCTTATTCATTTGTCTTACTCTCCACCTAGTGGGGCCTGAGTACACTTGAGTACTGCTCATCCCTTCCTTTTGCCAGTTGACCACCATTATAGGGTCCTCATCATATTTATTGTTTTTGGTGACATCAGCTATCCTAGCTCAAGGCTAGGTTATTCTCATTTGGGGTTGGTTTGGCCTCATTTGCTATTCCACTACCTGCTACAGCACAAGAGAAATAGAAAGCCACTTGTTGATGCAAGCTAGACATACTCTGCAAGTAAAAAGTCTTTGAACTGGTTGACTCTCCAAAGGAACATACGGTTATTGTAAACTGATAGGTCTTCAATCAGAAACCAGATGGTTGTAAATGTGCATGACTAGTTGCAAAAGGTTTCTTTCAAACAAAGGAAATCAATTTCAACCAAATCTTCTCTGCAGTTGTAAGGTTTGAGACTGTGCAGATTATACTTGCACTCACTGCCTTAGAAAACTGGCATATAGAAGCACTTGATGTGAGAAGTGCTTACCTTTATGGAAAGCTACATGAGGAAATCTACATGAAACAACCCAAAGGTTTTATAGTCCCAGGGCAAGAGCACAAAGTGCTCCATCTACAACATGCCTTGTATAGCCTCAAACAAGCTGGACTAGCATAGTTGGAGACTCTCAATGAGTCTATAAAAGACCTTGGCTTCAAACATTTAAAATCTGATGCTGGTATTTTCCTATACTAGAAGAAAGGCACCCATGTAGTGGTTGCCATTGTGTTATAGGATTCGCGATACGATTACTATAACACTTGGATGTTTATCTTATCTTATCGGATAGCATCTCATGTGACAACCCCCACAGCTAGGCTTAGGGTCTAGGACTGCACCTAGACTGGTCACGTGACATGATGTCATTGTTGGGTCTGGAGCTATGACGTCATCAGTCTAGGCTATGACATCATCAGTGATGTCATGCCTCATGGTAACCTCATGGACACCTCATGTTATCTGCATGTTCCCCTTCTATACCGGCCCTCACATAGATACAGGAGCCTCCCCTAAACCAATACCTTTCCTATATATACCATAGTCCCCTCCTGTATATTCCTTAGTTCTATTCACTTGTCTCTTGCCCAGTTCCCTACACCCAAACTGCCTGAGAGCCACAGTGGGTGTTCTCCCATACTCCTTTCCAGGTTATGTCATCCCATTATGAAAGGCACTCGTCGTTGAACCTTTCTTCCTCCTCATTGGCCATATCTATTGGCTAGATGCCACTCGTCGTCCATGCCAGCAGGAACCTTCCCACAAGGCGGATGAAGCAGCCTTGTTTGCCGTTACACATTGTCTATGTTGACAATGCCCTGTTCTGTGGTCCTGATAAAGCCATAGTTGCTGAGGTAAAAGCTACATTCATGCACAAGCAGGAATGCAGAGATCTAGGCCCTGCAAAGGAATTTTTGCACATGAGAATCCATTAGACTGGCAGCAAGATCATGATTAATCAGTGTGCCTACTTGGAAAAAGTCCTTGAGCAATTTGGAATGCAGAATGCTAGAGTCACTCTCACTTCCCTTTCACAGGGGTATTACTCTCTTGACTACAATGGCCCAGTTGACCCAGACCTGCAATCTTGCTTCCAACAAGTGATCAGATCCATATTGTATATCATACTAGGAACAAGACTAGACATAGCCTATGCTATGACTATCCTATCTCAGCATCTTGACAAGGCACTTTACATATGCCAGTATCTTCTTGGTATCTACTACTACTCCCTTGTTTTCAATGGAGCCTCTCAGGCTAGTATGATTGCATACACTGATTCTGATTTGGCATCCAATCCTAACACCCATCACTCTCAGACTAGCTGGTTTATCAAACTAGCTAATTGCATCTTCAGCTGGCAATTGTGTCAACAACAGCACATTGCTTATTCTTCTACAGAAGCTGAATATGTTGCACTTTCTGATTGTAGCAAACAGGTGGTATAGTTGCATTCTCTGATGGAAGAACTAGGATACAAGTTACACCCAACATCTGTTATAGGATTTGTGATATGATTACTATAACACTGGACACTTATCTTATCTTATTGGATAGCATCTCATGTGACAACCCCCATAGCTAGCCTTAGGGTCTAGGACCGCATGTAGACTGGTCACATGATGTGATGTTATCATAGGGCCTGAAGCCATGACCTCATTGGTCTAGGGTATGACATCATTAGTGATGCCATGCATCATGGTAACCACATGGACACCTCATGTTACCCTTATCTTAGTATTCCCACACCGGCCCTATAGTACAGGAGTCTCCCCTAAACCTGTCATCTTTCACTATATATATGCAGACCCCTCCTGTACTTATTCCTTAGTTCTATTCACTTGTATCTTGTCCGGTTCCTCATGTCTGAACTGCCTGAGAAACCAAATGGGTGCTCTCCCACATTCCTTGCCGGGTTATGCCATCCCGTTACGAAAGGTACTCGTTGTTGAACCCTTCTCCCTCCTCGTTGGCCTATCTATTGGCTAGATGCCACCTTCATCATCATTGCCAGCAGAAACCTTCCTGCAAGGTGGATGGAGCAGCCTCATTTGCTGTTCCACTCCATTACAACACCTATTTGTGGTAATAACCAAGGTTCCATATTCATGGGATCGAACTCTGTTACTGAAAAATGCAACAAACACATGGACATTTAGTGGCATGGTGTTAGGGAATTCATCTGTGAAGGTTTAGTAGAACTATTCATTGTTGAAGAGACACACAACCCTGCTGACATGTTCACTAAAAACCTTGAACATGTCAAACTTGATCAGTTCAGATTGCAACTCAGGCTAGTCTTCTATGACCAACCCATAGTACCTTGATTGAGCACTCTCTTTGCTTATGCACCTTATACCAGTAGCTAAGTAAGGGGGAGTGTTGATTGAGCACCACACAGTAGCTCTCAATGCTACTTATTACTTACTAGTTATAGTGTAGCTTACTTATTAAGAAAATAGTCACGTGCATCATGTAGTGTATAAGTTGGAACTCAGTTGTCTAAGTTCAAATAGCATCTTGTGTTTTTACCACTATCATTGCTTCAAGCAACCCTTTTAGACCCTTGGTGAGTGTCAGGTAATCCTTTGCCTTACCACCCTGTGCTTTCAACAAGGACCTCCCATCTTGTCCTCTCTCTACACTTTCTCCCCCTCTTTAGCCCATCTCCACAGTGGTTCCACCCTTCCAGAGGGTTGGGATGGTGTGCTGGTAGACCCATGTTCTCCTTGTTGTAGTTTGGGCTATGACACTACCGCTTACTGTTACATTTGTTATAGTTCAGGACCTATACGCTACGTCTTTCACCTTTTTTACTTTTGGACTTAACGCTTTCCTTTTCTTTTTGAAGTCACGTGACCAGTGCATGTGACCATGAGAACTCTCACGTGACCTGAGGTCTAGCCTATGATGTCATCATGACATCATACCTCATGTCTTTCATTTCCACTCCCTTTCCCATGAGGATGCTTCTCTTTTCCCACACGGACTTCTCGCCGCCCTCATGGTTTCCTCATGTTCCTTCTTTCTCACAACCGGCCCTCAATAGATTAGGACTCAGACGACCTACCCTAAACCTCCGTACTTACATATATAAACCCTCCCCCTTTGTCGTCTACTCCTCAGTCCTATTCACTTGAATACCCTCCTCCTTTGGGGCCTGTTCTCTTGAGTACCACTCTTCATATCCGTTTCCTTATTCTGCACTTGCCGACTTCGTGCCCGTTACCACACACTACTTGTTTACTCGTGAATGCTATATCTTGGAACCGTCCATTTCCTCGTCACCGAATACCACGTCTTGGTACACGTTTGGCTCGACACTCGCTGTCGTCTCGTCCACACCGTCGCAGAAGTAGCCCAACGCCTAGATTAGGTGTTATACTACTTGTTTAAGTTTCATCCCATTTCAACATTCTCTGCATTCTCCTTATCCTGGACTTACTATTTCTACTTTTGAGGTCACGTGACTTGGCCACCATTCTATTATTTTATTGTACCTTAGGGGCAGGTACTAGTTCCCATGATCACATGCCTGCAGGTCACCCTAGACTAGCCTAGATCCATGACATCACTATGATGTCATGCCTCATGCTACCCACATTCCTTACTTCTTTACCTACCCTAGAGTACACAGCTTGGTCCGTGCACAATAGGGTATCACTATATATAGGGTAGCAATGCGACTGGGTTAGCCAGTCTTATTCATTTGTCTTACCCTCCACTAAGTGGGGCCTGAGTACACTTGAGTACCACTCATCCTTTCCTTTGCCCGGTTAACCACTGTTATAGGGTCCTCATTGTATTTATCATTCTAGGCAACACTCAGGCCATCCTAGCTAGAGGCTAGGCTGCCCTTGTTGAAGTTGGTTCTTTGCTGTTACACTCCTCCCACCATGGTGGCACCTTCCTTGTAGTTGCAGCTCATGCTCAGTTACCTCGGGTCAGCAGCACACACCAGTTCATCCAAGGTAAGGCCTGGTTCCCCAACCTGGCCATGCCTATCCCACCTATGGGATGTCATGCCCACACTCCTAACCTCCAGTTCCTTCCTTCCCATTGACACATCAAGCCCAAAAGCTCATTTTTTGCTCACTCAATCCTCCCTTACCCCATTTAGAGTCACTTATAGGTATTTTGGCCAATGAGAGACTTAAAACTGTTGTTGAAAGACTACATTATTTTTGAGCTTTGCAGAATCAATGCAGATGTATTTATTCAGTGTGGGAAACCCACAATCAGTTCCCTCAGTGCTCAAAGTAACAAAGTTGCTGCACAGCAACCATTGCACAATTTCTAATCAATGGCAGTGATGCAGCGCGTCCGGTTTGTCTTTCCTGATTAATTTTCACTCTAGTAACTTATGTACATACCGGTGCGTTGAGTTCCTTTATGAGCTATACATGTTTTGTTGGTGGAAACGGCCGGTGAGTTGCCGCGACGACCCTGAAATTTGAGGGAAATCGGGGACCATGTACTCTGCCATGGACCATGGTGGCTCAAGGACCGGTTCTCAATGTTATATTGGACACTAAAGCCCCAGCTCCAAGAATCGCCACATACTCATTCTTAAACGCTCTGCCGAGCAGCAAATGTGTACATAACTTCAACGACTACGTGTATTAAGAAAACCGACACATAGCGCTAAGTGGTGTAAACCTCCGCGACATTCGACACGCTTGCCCCACGTCGGGCTGAATTTGTGGTCGCTGGTATGTACAACGGTGTACAAAAGTACATCCGTCGAACGTTCCCATCTGAATTCGGTGTGTTGACTCACGCACGATCATTTTGATGGGTAGTATCCAGCTGGCAGGCGCGTTCGTCACTGTGCCCAGTAACTTACTATCGGGATGGGCCTAGGCAGAGGGTGGCAATGAACCACGATCGCGAATGACATAGCAACCCCCCTCCTATACCACATCGTCCCGACCAAGGGTCGCGTTGACAGAAGACGTTGCAGTCGGTGTCTCGTCCTCCTTGTTCAGAATAGACGGTGCGCGCACGTCGACCTGAGCAGGTTCCGACACCCTCTCCAGATGGACCACCTCCTGCACCTCCTGTGCCTCCGTGCTTCCTCTCCAGTCCTCCGAGGTCACGCCCGCATTGTCGCTCCACCCCTTCCCCTGTGCGATCCGGTAAATGATCAACAGAGACGTAATGCTCTATTGGACGCGGTCAACCAAACGGCGTTTCGCGCGCGCGCCAGCATAGGCAGCTCACCTCGACCTGTGCGACCGCCTGTTGGAGGGTATTCGACGTCGGCGAGTCAACCGTGAAGAAGATGATGACGAGGATGAGGAATGCCGTGTAGAGCGACGCAGATTCAATCAACACGGCTGCCACACTGGCATAATACGATCCATGTCCCGGCCCAAACTGTCTTATCATCCGCCGTCTATGTAGCAGCAGTCTTCCCGAAATAATGGCCGTCACGGTGATGTTTAGCAAGAGGGATAGGCCCGAGTATGTGAGTGCGTAGTTGATCGGATACCCATCCTGCAGCACCTCCTGGACAAACAAGGCGCCAGTGACTGTCGCGTCCCACGAGAACATGAGAAGGGAGTCATAAATGAGCAAGATAATGACGAGGGCCCACCATATTCGGCAATCAACAACACGGAGGGAATGACGACCCCGACCCATATAGGTTGATCGCCCGCGCAACAGACGACTTTACACCGCCACACCTTCAACGCTCAAAGCTGACAATACCTTCGACTCTCCAAATATCAAGACTCACTAATAATGACTCCATCATCCAATTTCCGAACACGAACAGGCACGTCGACGCCAAATCCATTGGCGTTGAGTACCGGATACTAAGAAACCCGTTTGGTCCGCCTGGGTAATTTCGGTCCTCGATGAAGCCCATCTGGACAAACAGCAAGTTGAATTCTTGAGCAGCTGTCATGATTGCGCACAAGAGGGAGATGTATACTAGCAAGGCAATCCGCAGTCTACGGTGCATGTGCTGCTTGAGCACCGCAAGAAAGGACATGACGGATAGAGTGATCTGTACACCGCAAAGGAGACTGCTGATGAATGCGCCTTGGAGCCATGTCACCTCGTCGTTGATGATATCGGGTGGCTCTTGCGGCGCGTAGGAAGAATGCATCAGCCAAATGGGCGGAAAGGCGAGGGGAGGGCAGGAAGTCTGAAGTCTGCGAAATAGTTGTGTGATCTTCCAATCACGTCGATTACATTATTATCAATGCCGTGCACACACTTTGAAGTCATCATTGGAGAGAAACACAGGGACACCAGTTGGTGGGAATATTTGATTCCAGTAAGGATAAAGTACTCCTTTACGACCTGTCGCTATGTCAGTAAGTGCAACAAACTGGGAAGGAAGGGGCGGCATCCCAAGTATTTAATGTAGTCCCCGGACTGACAAAGCACAATTTTTTTATTCATTGAACTAGGTTTGGACCCAAGTCTATCTTGGGTGGACTGCCACACGGGAGCACAAGTACTTATTCATTGGTTGTTAAGTGTGTCTCAGTGTCAACCCTAGAATCTCAGGCTTGTCAGCGAACCGGAACAATGCTTTTGAGAAACTGCTCATTGGAAGAACTTATTACCATATATGTAATGGTAAACATAGGATCCTTGCGTGAGATGTGCTATCCCTTTCACGCGTCAGATGCCAACTTGAATTATGTTTGCCTTCTTGTAGGCGGTTTGAGCCCTTGCTGTGCTCTGGCCGAACAACTTGGAAGGCTAAATTTGCCAGTGACTGATTATGGTGTGTTCACCAGCGATTTTTTTTCGGTTGCTTGACTCGGATACCAAGTGTTACTCAATCGAATTCCGATGGGAACCCACTCAGTGAACCCTGCACATATATTGTTTTTCGTCATCTGGTGTGCAATTCTTCTTTCCGTGGTGGATCATTGAGTGTAGGCATGATGCCAGACCCTGCCATGCCCTGGAGCTCCCCGTGAATCCGTGATGACATAGTGAACGGTCAAACTTTGTGAGACGCTTCAAAACGAAGTGGAAAGTCCCAGTGCGACACATATAGAAAGTCTTTCTTTTTTGTGACATAAGTAATACGTAAGCGACGACGTTGTGGAGCTCCGAATCACCAGGACCCTAGCTGGTAACAACTTGAACTTGAACACATATGGCCAGAATGTCGCCCTAGGCTTTGACTATCGCGAAATTGAACCAAACTTGTCAACAAGTGCAATCGTCGTCTCCAGTGACACAGACTTCGGTGTACGTTCAATTTTTTTTTGGGGGGAGGGGTTCACAGGACCTATGTGCACCCCTCTCAGGAAGTGGCTCACAACCTTTTTTTTTCGCCGCTACTTCTGTCATTAGTGCCTTCAGGTGCCTGATGATTGGCTGGGTAGAATGTAATGGGGCGATCAGAGGTCCCCACATGTCCATCAACCCATCCTCCTGGGTCGAAGACATGAGCTTGTTCCCGCTTGCCACCTGGGATTCAAGTCGCGTGAGATTATTAACGGATCTTGCTAGTCTTAGGCAGTGCTAGAGCTGTCCAACTTCACCCTACTACGCGACAGTCTATCATTTACGATTGCTCCGTAGGAGGCATCATGGTGTTCCTCGGTCCAGCCAGCGATGGTTACTGGTCATAGTAGATGCCCACGTTTCAATCGCGTTTCCAACTAGCGCCCTGGCTGTTCTTATCTTTCTGTGCGTTACGTTTGTGAAATTGATAGGGTAATAGCGAGTTCTATGGAGGACCCTCTTGAGTTCTGTCGCTTTCCAACCTGAGTACCTAAGGTCCACCATGACAGCACTTCGCACGAACAAGGATCCGACAGATCTATACAATATCTCAGAATTGGTTTAACTTTGGAAGGCGACGTCAAGTTGGTCTCGGCACAAATGCCTTCGATCCGGTCACGACGATGCACGATGTCCACCGCCCACGCTATAGTTTAGGGTATACTTTTCTCTTTTTCTAAGTGCCACCTTTTGGCCCAGTGCCGCTCAAAGGATCTGGTCCACCCTCATTTTCGAAAATGGAATTCATGCTAATCTACTTGTCAGTCGTACCACCACATCGATACCCGGTTCCATCCTCTTCCTCACCTTTTTTCCCTCCATGACCGACATTTATAGAACGCCATCTCAGCTTCTGCTTTCGTTCCTGCTTGAGAATTCACTACAGGCGCATCGTTTGCGCCCAATACCGTCGTGAATCCGACATATTCTCCTTGTCGATCACGGAATCAGTGAAACGAAAGATAGCGCATTAGATAGTAGTTATACAGCGACGGTCCAATGGGAAGCAAGAGGGCAAAAGAGGGTATAAAACTAGGCACTAGGCACCGAGATGTATATATAGGATTCGTTGATCAAGCGGTACATCCACCGACCTCATCGTCTTCCACAAGCGCGTACGCTGCACGAGTATGATCTAAAGAACCTGAATCGTACGTCATGTGCTGATAAAACACGGGTGTGATCTTGGTTGATTCAGCGTCGTCCACATCGTCCTGACCATAGAACGAAATCCAGCGAATTGCATCGCAGATGCGAGATGGATCACCTCGTCTGGACTCTCTTCGTTACTGACGGTCGCATGACAAGCAGACAGGCACTGGATGATCTGTTGAATCGTAAAGTGTTCGTCGTGGAGCGCGAATGCAGACTCGAATGGCTATTTTCTGTTTGTGAGACCATGGCAGGCAAGGTGCACCCACTGGTTCTTGCCCAGTTCTTCGGCCACCCTAGAAATTGATGATTCCTCACCCTCGACGCGCGTGAACATTGCCAGACTATCGACACACCGACCAATGTCGGCCAATTCGATATTGACGGGAAAGAGTTCACTTTGGCCGGTAGAATTGGCTACCAATTCCAAGGAGACGTTTCCGTTCCGTCGCTAGATTTGATGTAGAGTGCTGTCGGGCGCGAACGAGTGCGCTCAGGGTGGGGGTGTAAGACGAGATGTAGAGACTCGCGAAACTCTGTTAACCCTTCCTATACCGACCGGCAGCATGGAGGGGCAGAAGAGAGAACTCGGCGGTAGGATACCACCAAATACGGGAGTAACGAGGCAGTGTGTAGTGCGGTAGGAGAAACAATCTGATCCCAAAGTTCTTGCAGGAACCGGCCAAGGTCTCTTGTCACGTCCGCTCTCCTTGCTCGCACAGTCAACGTATGCAGCTTGGATGACAGTTCTCAAAAACGTGAAAGCCTGGGCAACTCGCGGAGTTCCGAATATCTGATACAACTTTTTGCAACTTCAGGTTACGTAACTCGGTATAAATACCGAATAGTTCTTCTCGATCTTCTGTGTTACCTAACTGCGTGAACCGGACAAAAAGGTCCCGAGTAAGATTTCATGATGCTTGCGAGGAAAGTTCCACTACCTGCTTGTATCGAGTGGAGATATGAAGAGCGAGGTTATTTAAAGACGCCGACCAATCCGGGTGCCCTAGTGGGCGGAGCGCCAGAGCCTGTCGGTCGAGGACAACGGCCTCGGTGAGGTCGTTGATCTCCCCGAGCTGGAAGTACAGAAAGGAGATATGAATTGCGAGGACATTCAAAAAGATATCCCGTTCTGGGTGCCGTGGCAGGCGAAGTATCAACGCGCCTCGTTGAGGCCCTCGATTTCCCCGAGAATTTTGTGCCGAGTGGTCAGATGAAGCGCGAGGTTGCTTAAAGACGTTGAGCGCTCCAGGTGCTCCGGTGGGCAAAACAATACTGCGTCTCGGTCGAGGAAAATAGCCTCCTGAGGTCCTCAATTCCTCCCATCTGCTCGTACCGAAAATAGATGTGGGCTGTGAGGTTGCTCAAGGGTGCCCGCCGTTCTGGATGCCCTGGCAGACAAAGTACCAGTGCCTCTCTGGTGAAAATAATTGCTTCATTGATGTCTTCTGTTCCGCAGAACTGCCTGAAATGAGCGTGAAGATGGTTTGCGAGGTTGTTTAAATACGATGATCGATCCGGGTGCCCTGGTAGGCAAACGGCGAGTGCGTCTCGGCCGAGGAGAATGGCCTCATTGACGTCTTCAATTATTCCGAAAAGGTCTAGTGCTTCGCGATCACTGGCAAGGATGATCGCCTCGTCGATGAAGCAAATCTCGCTCCACGTTAACAGAAGGAGATAAATACCTCTTATATTTATGTAGGTCGACCAAAATCTGTCGAACATGAAGATTGAGGGACTTAAAAAACTGGGGACGAGTTGACAAAAAAGGCAGTAACTGGGCCGTAAAGAACTGCAGTTTGGAGACCCGTTTGAGTTTTTTGATCGTTGAACGTGCGCTCAAAGGTACAGAAGCGATGGACGCGTTGGACTTACAATGATCGTCAGAAACCTCGAGCAATTACAAAATTGTCTCCGGATGCACAAAAATGTACGGGCTCGACAATGGCATTTTTTACGAGGGGAGGAAAGTCGACAAGCCTGTGAGTCGTGGTGGCATATACCAGCAAACTTGAGCGCCAGGGAGTACTCACTAGTGTCGGACATCGGCGGATCGGACGTTGTTCTGGAGCCTCCGTCACCAGGTTCGGGTTCTTCCGCTTTCTTAGCCACGTAGTTCTTTGGTCACATTCTCCTTTCCTCGGTTTCCACGTCAGTTGTTTGATGTGCATATCCACCCCAGCCCAGGAATCAAAACGCCTTGCCCATGCTCATACCTGTCCTGCTGAACCCCCTCGAGTACGTTTCGCACTGTGTCCGGCGTGCCCAGTGAAGCATGAAACAACGTGAGGACTGTGTGCTGACGAAGCGGAGTGACATAGCAAGTTCGAAGAGGAAGATACAGTGTTAGCACCCGAGAAGCTGGTGGTGCGATCTGCATTCAGGTGGTACGCGCGGATGAGGGCGGAGGGAGGCCAGTCGAAAACAAGGTGGGTCCAACAGCAGGTGACATCCTTGCAATCAAAGACATGTCCTACTGCTGGACGCACCTTATTCCCTATGGATGACCCTAATCATGTTCAGCCCCCTTCTTGTATGTCGACCCCCCATAATACATAGTAAAAATAAACGAGAACAAAAGAACGCACTCCGCTTTCATTGACTGTCCGAACTTGTCCAACACCCTTTTGCCCGTCTCTCGTTCGGAGGGACTTGTAACAGGAACTTATCTTTGGTAGGGCGTTAACAAAAATTTTAATGTTGGAATTCATAGGGTGAAACAAACCATCGTTCTGAAGGCCCATGTATCGCAATCCACATCATTCCGACAAACAACATGTCGCATACTTCGCATTTCTGAGAGGACAGTGCCGCTCCCTGTAGAGTTAGTGAACGAGAGGTTGGCCAGTGTGGTCTTACGGTGTGATCGCCGATCTCGGAGGATTGGCATATCGCATGTTGCGTGCTTCGAGTTTCATGATAATCGTTGCCGGTATCTATCCCACTCATCGATATCTTCGGCCCTACTGATTGTGCTTGTTTCGTTTTGTAGCATAATATCATCGAGGGTGGCTCGAGCGTATCGCGTACCGTGCACAATGAGTCGCGTAATAATCGTCGCCAGTACCTATCGCACTCGTCGAGGCCGCCGCCAACAGGACAGCACAAACGCCGGCCATCGGGAGGTACATCCTGCGGCTGCTCCGCTCGTTCACTGGTCTCTCGTCCACCTGGTTTGACGAGGAACACAATCGACGTAAGCACAAGGTCCAGCAATTCGCCCAAATCATAGGATCGAGTAAATTGGTGGGAGAAGATCTCACTCCAGCCATAATGAATCGATCCAGTCGAGCATCTCGCGTGCCGTCCTTGTCCACTTGAACTCGGCGAGGAGCATATAGGGATCATTGATCGTTGGGTGTATGCCGAGCAGAGCTGACTGAGGTCGCGACGATCAGTGCATTCGGCCATCTCGCGTACCATACACGTCGCATACCGCGCCCTTCGAGCGATGCAACGACTGTTGCCAGTGTTTATCGACATTGTTCTTCAAATAGGACAGTCGATCCAAACAATCGCACGCCAACCGTCTGGAGGTGGCAGCTCGTGTAGTCCTGTTCCATGTTCGTTCTCGTGCACTCGGGTTCAGCGAGGAACAAAAATCGGCATCAAGCGTAGCATCCAATAATTCGGCAGGTGTGGCGGGGACGGAAAAGACCAGAGCTGGTCAGTCGCAATGATCAGTCCATTGACGCATCTCGCGTGCCATTCCGTCCAGAGCATCAGGGTGACCTCTCGGCGAGTAATTATAACGAAATAACGAATGTCAACTTTGCAATAGTGATGACCGCACACAGCGTGCCAGGAATGATGGGGTCACAAGGAATCGATGCTTGCCGCGATCGTAGTGATTTGTCCAGCGAGCATCTCGCGTGCCAGTTCGTCTGGGTCTTGAGCTTGATATCGAGGGGTAACATGTGATAGTGGTGAACGAAGGAAACGGCGAGGACAAGAAAGTGCTCGCAACATCAGCGGTGGTGAGGTGAGAGAGTAAGAAGGCAAGAGAGAGCCCAATGAAGTTCGTCGAGCTTAAATACCCAAAGATGTGGTTGACAGTGACAGTGTGGACCTCCACGGTGCATACCAAAACTTGTGGCGTGTTATCCACACTTCAAGAGCATTGTTCGAACCTTCGGAGCTGAAATGGACAAACCATGCGGCTTTGGCCAAGCGATTCACACATCGCTTTGACTAGCAAATTCGGCTCAGCAAAGCATCAAAAAGGCAAGTAGTGCATTGCGCGCAGTCGTGATTGCCGTGTTACATTGTAAGGACAATCATGACTCCACCCGAAGTGTCCTTATTGAACAATGTAATCTGGTCATTGAATGTAATCCTTGCCACCATGGACGTAACTGCATCCGGCGCGACGGGGGTAGAGTGTGTCGTTCCTTAGCTGAAACTCGAGCCTCCATTCAACAAGAATGGTGTCTTCAGTGTAGTGAGTTACGGAGGTCCGAGAAGGAGTGTGAGATCTGAGAGAATGGTACCAGTGTAAGTGCTTAGACTTGAAGAGAGCGCAAAGGGGCGAAAGACGTCGTTGAGGCACATAGGAAGCTTGAAAGCAGGTACTAATTTTGTTAATTTTCCCCACGGTGGAGCTTTCCGAAAGCCCATGTCAGCCAGGATCTCCAAGTTTTCGACGTTTGCCAACCCAGGATCAACCCATGCGCCATTATTTTCTTCTGGGATATTTTTCTCAAACGTTAACGGGTGGTTTCGTATACACGCTAATTAGCGTTGTAGTGCACTGAATCAGGTGCTTACATACTGTACTACGATGAAAGAGGTTTCTGTGTCAGACGCCTGCTTTCTTATCTGACCACGATCATACATTAGCGCCCTCATCTTCGTGACTGGGATACTGAACGATGACTCCCTACTTGCATCGCAAGTACATCGATCTCATCCACCAAGCATCCTCCAAATTTGTTAACTGGGATCCGCTCTACGAAGTCAAAGTCTGTTTCACCACTGTGATGTCAGCAATGCCCAACGATTGACGTCCATCGACAGGTCGGCACGTACGGCTTAGTCGACATCGAGACGGGAAAGTTGTGCGTGGAAGGCAATATCTATGATCCCGAATTCCAACAGGAGTTGGACAAGCACGGCGTCAATATCAACATGGCCGACTTCGCGCCACGGGAAGGCCCAGTTGAGAACGATCTCATTATCACCACGCGCGGAGCTAAACGCAAGGACTTTGATCTGGTGAAAGAACTGTAAGTGACGGTTCCGCATCTCCATGGGGACTGGCCAAGTGACACAACTTGAACAACCACAGGGACGTCCCTGGTATCGCCAATGCGCCTATCAAAGGAAAATGGGTATTTGAGCGGCCCGACAGGCGAAATGCCATCCTCGTCGTACACAGCCCTCGCCAAATCTCCATTCCACCCGACGTGGTGCTAGAACCCTTGTACAAGGTTGATAAACTCGTCGAAAAATGCCTTGTTACAGGCATATACGTGAGCTCTGCGTATTCCATGTACCTCTCAGACAAGCGTACGGTCCTGTTTTGCTCTGCCAATTCGTATATGTTGTTAATAACGTTCGCCGTACAGCGACCGACCGAACGAACAAGGCGGTCTCTCTCGCTCTTGTAGCCCAGGCGCCAACTACGAGCGCTACTGAGGCTACTGCAGGTTCCACAGGGGAACTTACTTGGTGGGCTGACACCCCAACTGGTCTCTTTCGCCATGGGTGCGACCAAACGGGCAAATACGTATTCACCCCCCTCTCTACCATGAAACGCGCGATTAAACGAATCAGGAGAAACTTTATTGACAAGATTCGACCTGAGCCAG
>JBBPLC010000613.1:0-15058 GCA_038089535.1 Hemileccinum rubropunctum
CCGACGCGATAATGATTAACGCCAGTGCTAGTGTCATTGACTATCAACTCAAGTATTGTCTTGAGATCCATCCTCAGAAATCTTTGGTTTGCTCACCACACTTCCGAATCACAGGTTGAGTTGTCCTTGTCAATAATCTCCCAGTTGGGTTGCGTGATGTTCGTTCTCACTCAAACCAACCACAACCACTCAATTGCTTTTTATTCAGGTTCCTCAATCCCCAAATGTCCCCATGCAATGGTGAGCCCATCCATTCAATCGCTTGGTAAATGATGCGAGGAATTTCCCAACACTAGCCGGCTCAGCAACTTTCTGGCAAGTTGTTGGGTAATTCTAAGCAAGTCAACCGAAGCACTGAAGGGTTAACACCTTCCTCGTTTCTTACCACCTGCGGACGTGTCGTTAAAATAGTCAGATGAGTACTATTGACTGGAGCATGAAATCAAGTAATTCGTGGTCTCCACACCCCACTTATATATTCATGTCCTTGCAAACATTCGAAAGTCTCTCCACCGTAGATTGTCTAGCTGGGCTTGTGACGACAGTCGTTCTTGCAACCTTCCTGTACAAGGGACATCAGGCAGCGTTGAACTTCAAGCATGGCCTCTCTCTCCACCCGACCATCCGGCGCAGTGGTTCTGGCAAACGCACTACCCACTGTAAAGTGGGATCATTCGTCTCCCTTCGCAACTGAATTGGTTTGACGCATTTGTTCCGTAGCATCACACGCACCCTCGCGGATTGGGTGGCAGCAGATAGTCCCGTCATGACGTTACGCCAGGGAAGTCAGGTTATTATCGCCGTTGGGCGAGTGGACGTACGCTTTCCATTTATTCTGCATGTTGTGTGTTGATTAGGTATGGTAGCATTGCCTCGAAATCCTACGATCATAGGAACGAGCTAGGCCGCAATAGATATTATGGAGAAGGAAGATAATGCCGCCGTGGATCGCCCCCCCACCACGGTTGTTGCTGGCGAGCTCGTACCCAATGGTCTGCGATTGCTGTTTGTACGTACGCAGCGGCGAGCGGTTCCGTCGGCTCAGGAAGGCCATACGTACCCATCTACGTCTCAAAGCAGTGGCAGTGTACCAAGACATGCAAATCGAACATACAAAGAATGTTAGTATCGATATCCTAAACGACTCAACACAGTTGAACAAACCATCGGGCATGTACAACGGTGAGTGAACTACGCCTTTTGTTACTGCAATGACGGCGTTCGTGTGAATTGGCATGAAATGTTTCGTACGTGTGCCGCGTCGGTTATTCTGCGCTGGACGTACGGCAACTCGACTCTGACATCGAATAACAACCCAGAAGTCCTCCGAATTCGTCAAGCAATGAAAAACCTTTGACATGCGATGCACCTTGGCTCTTTCCTCGTCAATCGCATTCCGTTCTTGAAGTACGTCCTTGGGTTTGCAACCGCGTTGAGGCAATATCACGAATCCGAGATTTAACAATTCAGAGGCCAAATAAACCACGTTCAGTCGGACATGGTGAGGATGACTACACCCAGAAATACCGCTTTACGAATTTTGATTGGGCATGCCAGGATGCGAATAGAGGATCAGATTAATTCATGAGGTCGCTTTTGGAACACGCCATACATACACTCTGCACCAGCGTTGAATGAACCGCCCGCTAGATATGCCATCTTATCCTTCGAGAGTTGATGCACTCCTTTCTGAACTACAACATGGAATGAATTGACATGATTTACCACAAGACACCCCACACCTGCTCGCTCGTCTCATCGGCTCGTCCACGGCATGTACTCCCTTGTTCTCGCCCCACCTTCTCGCTCTCACGCACATGTGAGCGCGTGTACATATGCAGACGGACGTTCTTGATCTATTTCTCGGATGCGCGTGCTAGATTATATGAGCGTTCTCGTCATCGGTGGGTTTGGGTTGTACATGGCGTCGCGGCTTCCAATCCATGTGCACGTTCGTCCATATTCTTCTCCGATGGATGGTGTTCGTTGACTACCGTGTTCCTCGTTATCTCTCCCAGCGTTGACTTGCGGGCCGGGAAAGGACGAAGATAATCTACTGGTGACGCTTTTGGTGTTCACAGCCGCACACGTATCCGTTTTTCAATGGATCTACTGTCGTCGCAAGCTGTCATGGATTCTTCGAATTCCGACTCCGCTATGACTTTGAACAGCTCTCCGTCGCTTCTTGTCGTTTCCACCTCTTCTGCACATGTTCATGCAACCTTACTACCAAAGCCTTCCAACCCTACGACAGTTCTTATTGATGTGATTGGGGCGGGTTTATATCTTCCCCCCTGTCGACTAGAGAGCACGTTGGGTTGTTCACAGTCTCTGTTCAAGTATCTACGCGTGCGAGAACCATTCATCCGATCGATTTGCACGGGACGCAAGATGTGCTGTACGCACACCTCAGTTATATTCTCCCCGCATTAATAGCCATTGCTGCAACACATTTCTCGAGCACTGTACAGAAAACGCCTGATCCACGACAACGGAAGCTCACAATAGATACCTCATCGTCAATTTCCCCGTCCTCTGCTTCTGTGAATGGGGCTCACTGATCCAGACGCCGCACGGGTTGTTCCCCCATCGACATGAAGAACGAGATGATCGCATAGTAGTAGTACGTCGGTGTATTCGAGCGTGTTGTCCGGGAAGTTGTCCATCATTTCATCCTCCTGGCCGTTTTTTAACAATAAATAAAACAAAACATATGACACATCCTATGCAAACAAGATTATCGTACATTAGAAACCAGCCGGGGTCATGGTCATGCCAAGAACTGCCAGTGCCTACGCCTCTCCTGCTTGGCAGCTCTTCGAGACCCAAACTTGATAAAAATCAATAAGAGTAGCACTCGAGGGTGAAACACATACTACCATTGGTTTAGTCCTCGAGGACGCTAATGGTACCTTTGCCCAAGGGACCAGAGGAGGAACCAAAGCCGTCGACTGAGACGATGTAACCTTCCTTCGTGTAAGTCTTCTTGAACGAGTTTGAGCCAGCCCACGGGCAGTCCCAGTAAAATTCCGCAATCTTTTCACCACTCTCGTCTTGGACCTCGAAAGTGGCCTCCGTGCCACTGGGTGAGTTTTCGCGACCACAGTGGCCGAATTCGAATTGATTCTTGCTTGCGATCGATGTTCCTTGGGCGCTCACAGTCTCGTTGTACGGGTCATCTGAGACCTTTGTCAACGAAGAGAAGCAGCACTTGGTACGAATACCCACTGATATCGTAGAATTTTCCGTATTTGATGACAAAATTGGCCAGGACGATGGCTTGCGAGAGCCTGTTCCTGACAGTCGGCTGGAACCACTGAGCTTCTCCCATGATATAGCAAGTGTTTGTATGGATGAAGGTTGAGTGAGCGAGATGGATGTCTCTGACGGTGAGTCTGACCCGTCCGCGAGCACCCTTATATACCAGTTTTGCGTGACCCCGAAAGCTGGATTTCCTGTCGAGGAAAGGTATGAGAATTGCTTGCAAAAGGGATAGGCGGACATTTGTGTTCCTGGTGTTCGGTTTCTCCTCCGAAGCCATAGCGTTAATGCGGTAACAAGGGAGAATGCCGCGTACTTCTTAATCTCATACCATAACAGACAGCGTTCCAACCATCGATGAATGTGGCGCAACCAAGAATGCTGGTCACTGCTCCCTTCTTTTTCTTGCGCACATCATAGATGCTTCCTCTTTTCAGTGACTTGAGTTGTACGTACCTCGCACACACCAATCGAGCGTTCTGCGCCTGCACCATACGCTCGTCTTTGTCCTCGTCCGACGTGTTCCATTGCACAAGCCGGGGCCAACCTGTAATTTCGTCAGCGGTCCAGAATATTCTCGACGTTCTCTTGACCAATTTCTTTGATGTGCGTGCTAAGTCGTCGTCGGCGGGCTTGGGTTATACATAACATCGCACTTGAACTCGCGATGATCAATCCATGTCGCACGTTCGTCCGCTACCACTGGCATTATCCGAGCCAAATCGTGATTTCGTGTCATCTTTCTTGTTCGATGACCTTCTGGTTCGCACCATCGTGGTCAAGCTTTGCTGTGGAGCGTGCGCCGTTAGTTTCTTGAGAAACATGTTTCGAGTTTTGACCCGGCTCAAGTGATTTTTGCCCATGCGCGATGCTCCATGCGCTCCACGCCCCTAACTGATCGGATGGACTATCAGTAGCTCTCATGCGGAGATTAATGAATAGTAATACTTTGCGCCCTAGTCTCGTTGCCTTACTCGGGCTGAGCGGCCATTGTTGGGGCCTCCGGTTAAAGCCTCAAGAGAACTATGAACGTCAGGAGCGGACCCTCGCAGTCAGGAAAGCATTTCGTCTCCATTTCTGTAGTACTCAAAGGCCTGGTAGATCAAGAAAACGAAGAAAAATACCTTTTCGACGATAAAATCGTGAAACCGATCAACTAGGACATGGATGCTTTTTAAACAAGAGAAGTTGGCTTCATTTGCCGCGCCCGAATCGATGAGTTCCGAACGACGATGGTCACGGCATCTACCATCGGTTCCACCCGTTCGTGACCGTGACTGGTTGACCTGATACTAATAACACCGATGAAACCTTGAGTTTCGGTAATTATTTTTTTTTATGAAATATGTCCATGGTTCGACGACACCCCAAATCACCGTGTCATAACGCGGACTTCTCAGAACTGACTCGTGCTCAACAGCGTTCGTTCCGCGTCCAGTTCAATCACCAAACCCCGACCGTGCCACGGCGGCAGTTCCTCCACCGTCCCTCTCGTGACGCCATCTCCAAAAAATACGTAGCCAGGGATATACCGATCCACGAACCTGTCCAACCCCCGTGCGTGAGCAAACACGACCCTCGAAACAAACCAGAGAGAGAAAGACACTCGCATCTTCACTTGCGCGCTCGTCATCCCCCGCCCTCCATTATTTGCCTTCATATCCTCTTCCTGTTGCAGCCGCCACCGATAAATAATAGCATACGGCGACTTCGATGGCCCTCTGATCTGCGCAGCCCCATCATCGACACCGACCCACCAGCCGCACAAATAACCGCATACCTGGATAAACGCATCCAACGCGCCCCACCACTCGACGTACGCCCTCAATAGGTCATTCACCGCAAATACGTCCTCGAGCGATACATACGCCCCCATATCAAACCCGTCCAGACCGTACACCGGTCGCTGCCACCGCTCCTCGACTACCTCTCTCCGTACGGGGTAGAATCCGACACACCATCCCTCGAGCACGACCACGTCTATAGGCCGATGCACCACCCGACCCTCCGTAGCCCGGTCGCCTTCGCCGCTAAACAGGCTCTTGTCGAATACTGGCAACGTTACTCGGTCCGGCCCAGTTTCGACGTCGTTGATCGTTTTGAGCGCCTGGAGGATCTCACGCCCGAGTTCGATATCGTGTGTCCCCGGTTGTCCACGACCCTGTAACAGTCTGTTTCGTGGATGCGCCTCAGCGAGCGCCGTCAGTCTCGCATGCGGTAGATAGAGGTCGTCGATCGAGAGTACAGCGACCGATAGTGAGTAGGGCGATTCTGCAAGCAGCGAACAAAGACGAGAAGTGAGAAAGGTCTTGCCGCTCCCTTGCGGTCCTTGGACCCCGACAAAGAGTGGTGGGTGATTGGATCGATTAGAGAAGCGCGCTCGATGGCCTTGTAAGCAGTTCGAGACATGCTTTGCCATTACGCGCACTGCAGGCGGATACAAACCGGTGGTCGCCATCACCAACGATGATGTTAACCAAGCACTTACCTGACTTGTGCATAAAGGTCACGTGATAGAATCAGGTTCACAATACATCTATCAGAGGAGCATTATAATTGCTGTAAATCCGTACCAGTACCACACAATCACATCTACCACCATCCAACTAAAGCATCATGTCCATCATATCCATTGGACGTGGCGAAAAAAGAAAAAGTCTTTTCGTGGTGGTGTAGGGGTAAACGAAGGACGCCTACTTGCTCCCACCATACCGTGCCTTGCGACCAATATCGAAGGGTATGTATTTGTATTTGATCATATGTCTGAAAAAGGTTGGATGTGAGCAAAAGACGAGGTGGTGATCAAGTCGAACATACTGTATTTGACGCCGCATTGTCAGTGCGAACAATACACAAAAGTACACCACGAGGATCGGCCAGTAAACGGGAACGTCAAACATATCAGAAGTGGTGCAGAACAGCGAAATGATGACAGCTCGAGTAGAACTAAGCCTAAAAATGACTGTATTAGTTCCTCGGAGATACTACGGAATAAGCGGAGAGAATACCAGAACTGCCATTCAGGCAACCGCCTCACAAAAGGCCTGAATTCGTCATCTCTTTGAGAGGGAAGCGTGGGACCATCGTCGGTGGCGCCTTCCTCAATTTCGTCCGCAAGCAGATCATCCTGAAGGGAAGGATCAAACTTGGGCTGTAGGAACGCCAGTAACAAGTTGAGAAGGTAGATCGCAAGACCGTCTGGGTAACGGTCATCGGACTGAAATGAGACATAGACAAAAGCACGCACAGCATACTATTCGTAACGTTCAAAGCGGTGCGTTAGTTACCGTCTCTCGTACACAGGAAACTCGTAACGAACCAATGTACCACTGAGCGACGAGTGAGTTACTAGGATGTATGACGAGATTACATGGACACTTACCCCTTGGGAAAAGACGATTCGAAGCATAAACAAGGTAAGTAAACCGAGCGTCGCCAGCCACCGCTGAAGGACATGAGGTGTCCACCGGTCAAGGGTTTGTTGGTATTGGCGCTGGGCTTTCGTGAACGACGCCTGGACTGTCTGTAGCGGCGTTGACGCCGGTTCGTCGGAGGACATCATCTTGAGTCGTGGTACGGGGGAAGGAAGAGGTAAATGGCGTCTAAAAACAATTTTGGTGGTTTCCCGGTGACTTGTCAAGTTGCGGAATCAAAACTGGTCTATTATTAAAGCGGAGATTAGCGGAGTATCAAAATCTGATATATATCAACCAGAACATCACATATGGTAGTGAATCGAATAGCAACCAGCAGACACAGGGCCGGTGCTATTCGATGCGCTGACTCTGGTTCGCAACTATAATACTTCCTTTACATCTTGGCCATTCATCGTACATACTTGACGCAGGTCTACTCGCCCTGCGCGCGGCAATTGGAAGGACTAGGATCATTCAATCTTTGGCAGGTTTCCGTTTCCCCTAGCAATTCGTGTTACACTCGCTAAGTAAAGTAACGATTGTAAAACGTTTAGCTATCTTACCCCAACGATAATGCCACGCTAAAAGATGTAGGGAATGACCACTTTTCTATCCTTGGGGTAATCTGGGAATTTCTCGAGGTACCACTGATGGCCCTTGTACGCTCTCCCGATCATCAGGAAAATCTCTGAAAAGAAGAAAATCCACGGTGGTTGGGTCGAGGACACGAGAGACGTCACCATAGGAACAGGTGCCGCAGCGAGGGCGAACCCGAACCACTCGAACCATTCGCAAAGGTAGTTGGGGTATGAAATGTACGCGTACAGGTACCCATACGGAATGCCATAGTGCTCCCCTGTTTTTTTGGGCGCGTTGCTGTTGTCGGCATCGTCGGATTTAGCTTTGGCTTTGGCTTTGCCCTTGGTTTTGGCGTTGCGACGGATGTTGAAGAGGATTTCGTCATGCAGGATGTTCCCGGCGAAACCGAGCGCCCAGATGGCAGTACCTGCCCAGAAGAGGGGTCGGGTGAGGGCGGATGCGAGGAAAGTGGATGCGGCGCTGGTGTGGAGGTAGGTGCCCATCAGCGTGGGGTTGAGGACGTTGAAGACGATCCCATAGACGGGAACGCTGATGTGGGCTTTGGAACGCGAAGGCATGCGGAGGGGAGAGAGGATGGCACGGTTGGCGTAGTGGGCCAGGAAGAGACTGGCGAGGACGAGTTGGGCAGGGCCGAGGGGCTTAGTATCAGCTGGGGAGGATGCAAAGGGTTTGTTGACCAGTGCATTGATGAAGGCGATGGGGGCAACGATTTCCATCACGATCCAGGAGCGGATGCCGTCGACGAGGAAGATACTGTTGGTCGAGGGAGTGAATCGACCAAACGGTGCATCGGTGAAGAATTGGAACGGGAAAATGATGGGTGGAATGAAAAGTAAGAGCCGTCTGATCGCTAGACCAAGATTCAGCGATTTTTGAATGGTGGGGAGGAGGAGAACATACCGTCGTAGAGACCGTGCATGGCGAACGGAGAAAAGAGACTGTCGAAGGCTGACTAATCGTGTATCCTTGGCCATGGCCAAGTTACATCTGAAACGAACACCAGCAGAAGAACGGGAACGAGCAAGACGTAAATCGTACAGGGCAGCGAAAAGGGCCGCAAAACGAAAGCGCACACCAGCAGACGACCCCGAACCAGGCTCAAGCAGTCGAAAGAGAAAGCACTCCAACTCTGACGACGATCTCAAGCCAGACTATGATGATGACACTATCAGAGCCGAGCTGGAAGAGATGCGTTTCAGGGAAAAGATGTGGGAAGCGCTCGAAGAAGAGGAAGAGCGCTTGGATGGAGTTAATGCGCGATTTAACGATTACCCCCACATTCCTGAGAGGTGGGCGTGCGATAACCATGATTCGGCGAATCCTCAATACATGGACGATAACGAGTACGCTGAGTGGGTCAGGGAAGGCATGTGGAAGTGAGTGACTCGGTATACATGCTTGCGGTCGACGAAAACTAACCGTACCAGGAAAAAGCATGCGCGAGAGTACGAAGAACAAGCAAAGCAGGACGCAGAAAGGATTGCTCGAAGAGCCCGCGAAAAAGAAATCAAAGCAGAGACGGCCCGCTTCGAGAGGATTGCCCGCGAGCAGGAGGAAAGGCGGAGAAAGCAGAGACAGAGGCAACGAGAGGAAGAAGATCGTCAGCGGTACGAGCAACAATGGAAGGCGCTTTTAGACCCTCGGACGCGGGATCATGGACCGTTGAAGTTTCAGGATATCCCCTGGCCCCTTTTCTTAGCGCAGCTTGTGCAGCCGAATGTCTCAGACTTCCGGGTAGAAGACATCACCCCAGAAGCCATCACCGCGTTCTTGTTGCCAGATGTCGGCGACATGGTCATCCCCACCAAAAATGACGACATTCCAAGGCGGAATAGAGATAAACTCAAGGAAACCTTACTGCGATTTCATCCAGACAAGTTTGAAGGTCGCTTCATGCACCGCGTCCTAGCAAACGACGCAGAGAGCGTCAGGGAGGCTGTAGGGCAGGTCGCCAGAGCCCTCAACATGCTCATGAGCGGGAAATCATGATGATCTTTGTATTTGGCGAGGGAAATGTGTGTATCAACCTCCTGGGTTCTTTTTCAAGACAGCTATTCAGACTTCTCACGACCTTCGCAGCCAACTCCTCGCCGTGTTTGCTATTACCACAGCTTTGCACGAAGAATTGGCGTTCAAATGCTGTTCTCAAACTTGGCTCAAACCTCCCGAACTTTGTGGGCTACCCTGGTTTCCATAGTGGATCGGATCTACCCGACAGTTTTGGCTAATATAGACTGCAAAGATCACACGGAAAGATAACAAGATGGCTGCGTGTGAGCTATCAGATAGGACTCACAGCAATCTATGCTGCTAACTACCAGGGTATTTAATTTTAGTCTATGCACGAGAAGTATGCTGCTCCGAACTCAACTCTGCTGCCTCTCGTTTGATGCACTCTGGTTGGTCTCCGAATCGTCTTTAACCGTTTATATCCAACCTGCAGTTGAGGTAGGCAGGTTGTTTGCTATAAGCTTTGAAGGGCCGTGTAATGTGTTCTATATTTTCTCCGAGGAATCCAAATATTAGACCTGTCGGCTGTGCAGGCCATCGATGTAGGTTACTCCTTTCATTGTTCCGGCATCACCAAAGTCGATGGGATATTTGGGAGCAACACTGGTCAGACTATTTCCCTCCCTACCTGATGGTCTCAAGGCCACGTATATATGGTGGGTTCAGCATGGGAGGAACCCCCACTCCTCGCGTCTGAGCAAGCCGTCCCAAAATGTCGTCACATCGATCGATTTTACCGTACGCTTTCGTTTCACTCCATGTTGTATCTCACTCGCTAAAACTGTCCTGTAGTTCCAGTGATACCACAGAGTAAGTGTCTACCCTCACTTTGCGATCCCAGTGCATTCATTCAAAGTTGCCTGTCGCATCTGAAGTGAAGGGCCATTTGTGCGTGCCCATTTGTCCCTGTCGATCTGTTCCTGCTCATGCTACGTAGGTACTTGGATATGCCATGTGTTTTGGCTTGATGGGCGTTCTATCTGTCCAGTGTTGTAAGTCGACAGTACCGCTTTGTCGATAAAAAGTTGACAAAGATACCGCCACTCAGTCATCTATTTCACTAGATTTCCCAACGACCGGGTGTGGATAAGAATGCTAGGTAAGTGCGCGCTGGTATTCATGCGGCGATACATTAACATTCTGCGGATCACAACACAGTCGCAGTTGTCTTGTTGCTCGAAACCCTCATCACCATCTTTGCCTTGCACGGCTTTTGGGTAGGGGTGACCGCGCACAACTCGGACCTTTCTTCCATTGTCGCTTCAGGGGTTGGCGGGGAGGAGCTCTCGCCGGATCCGCTCTGGTCGTTTGTTGCCTTGTCACCTCTCACAGGCATGGGTGAGCGTTTGCCAAACTATGATGGTGATCGGGATTTGATTCGAACACGCGCAGTGTCCTCGCTGACGCACGGATTTTTCTGTTGGCGGATATGGGCCGTCCGGAAATCGCTAGTGGTTCCGGCGGTGGTTATGGTGGTGGGCATACCGACGTGATTGGGGCGGTACTTACTAAGATGAGAATCCCCTGGCAGGTTTCGTTTCTTCAATGTGCTATGGTAACCTTTGGTGGCGTCGCGGTAAGTCCCTTTTTTCATCGTCGTGTTGCGCACTCCGTTTAAGGCCTCACGAACGGTAGTACGGGCTCGTCCCAGACCTATACGCCAGTCATCCCATGGCGTTTTACATTCCTGTGCGTGTTTCTGATTCTGTCGAAAAGGTCACGTCTTCAACGTATGGCTTTCCTTCAGGTCTGGTTGTCCGGCAGTTTGTTTTGTGATCTGACGATCACCGTGTACATGACGCTCATGGTATGCGCTACCAATTCAGCTGCTCATGCTCATGCTCACGCTTCGCATTTACACGGAAAGCTCCTCCGTGTCAAATCCCAGTTTCGAACCACGTGGTCGACGTCGATCCAGCTTATCAGACTGACAATCGAGACGGGTTTCATTACCACGACGGCTGCTGTGGTCGAACTTGTACTTGCAGTCGCGTACCCGGTGACGTTGTACCACATGGCGCTGTGCGTTGTTCGTTTATCTTTCGTCGTGCTTGTGCTCAGTTCTTCATTTTCATTTGGTTGGAAAACAGATTTTATATTATATCCAAGCTGTACGTCCAGATTTGCGTGGAATCCGGATGGCGTCTTTGACGTGTCTGTAGATACGCCAATTGTTTGCTGGCGACACTGAACGCGCGTCTCGTGTTGCGGGATGGGACGGACAAGCAAAACGTCGTTGCCGTCTGGGAGTACACTGCATCCAATGGGCATTCACATTCGCACTTGCACTCGCACTCGGGACGCACGAGTTCGAGCAACAACAACTTAAACCCCAGCAAATGCGAGTATCACCATCACAACAACAGCGGGCAAAAGAATGTGATTCATATTCATACGCAGGTGGAGACAGATGTCGAATTGGGGCCGTATCCTTCGGTGAGGCTGTGACCCTGTCCTGGCAGTCTTTTTGTGACTTCAATGGGGCTTTTTTTTTTTAGGACGAACAACAAAAGGGGATGATGGAGGTTGGGGAAGACTGAGTGTGATGGTAGGGTGGATGGACTGTGTAGATACCCCTTTTTTCCCCTTGAACAATCGTGATAGTCTGGGGTAACATACGGAAGACACCGCCGAGTACTACTCGTATACGAGATCAACAAACGGATTTGTTTCACGTTTTGTGTGGACACCTTGTTTTCGAACCAACACGTGCACGCGCTCGAGGGATAGTGAGCCCACCTCAAGACAGGAGTATAATTATGCAACACGATTGGATCGACAAATCTGCCAGTCCAATAGGCTGAAGATACCGTAAAACGATTGCTATATGCACAAACAAGACTGCGCAGCACTTCGTCCGAACGCAGTGGCGCCGAGAGTCTAGGTTGTCTCGCGCTTGGAGTGGCCTAGATCTGTAGAGCCGAGATACACGGATAAGATACATACATGCATGTGTCTTGAGCGATCGACTCAGATGCGATTGGTGACTCGCAGTCAAGGACGCGTCGCACTTTCAACTTGAACGACTTGTTTCGAGAAGCACATGGCCGACTGACAGGGACATATGCGTTCTTTCCCCGTGCTCGTGAAAGAGCGATGTCACCGACTCTGCGTTATATTCGGACCTCCGCATGAATTCCCCCCTAGTGGCGCTCCGTGAGGTGCCAGGATCTTGGAGGACGATCAAGTGCGTCTCAAACTCGTCTCTCCGGCTGGAATGTCACGATAGAAGGACGGGTTTGGACAAACGGGCTAGATGTAA
The DNA here is from genome assembly GCA_038089535.1 of Hemileccinum rubropunctum. Taxonomy (NCBI): domain Eukaryota; kingdom Fungi; phylum Basidiomycota; class Agaricomycetes; order Boletales; family Boletaceae; genus Hemileccinum; species Hemileccinum rubropunctum. The sequence goes on from JBBPLC010000613.1 coordinate 12,550, forward strand.
CCCACTGAATGCAGTCTGCTTTGCAATTAGAAGAAAAAGAAAAGGCACCACATACGCGACCTCCATTGTGTCTACAGCCGATTTTACGCGCATCGGCCTTTTGATTACGCCCAAGTTACCCCCGACACTCGGCTCCCTAGGGTTCGGAATTTGATTCGCACCGACGAGCCTCGAGGCGACTACTGACAGAGCAACGATGCATCATCCGAGTCCGGTGCCTGTGCGAGTCTATATGATTTTGAAGACCCTCCTTTGAGAGCTCATCTGGTAAATAAAGGGAAATGAGCGAGTCCAACCAGATACTCTCAAGGCAGCGGATGCGTTCCTTAACGGGGTTGACAAGCCCTGTCAAGGAGACGGCCTCGGACGAGGCGCAACGCAAGGAATTTTATCAATGAACTTGACAAGATTCAAGTCAACGCTCACTTTCGAAAACGTACGGGGCATCTGGATGAAAACCGGTTGATCGACCATGGCCAGTCTGTCAGCACAACTTAAAGAACCCCCCGGTGATCGGCTAATACAAGCGCCTTTCATTTCCACAAAGTACACCGCTATTTAGTACAGAATTAATTGCACACAACACCTTGCAAAGTACTGGCTCAATTCTGCGAGTGCCTCACTCTATAGTGAACTGCTGCCAACTATTCTTGGGCTGAGTGGTAGCCAGCTTCACCTGTTCGTCACGAAGAATGTACATAGTTGGCCGGCATTCAGCTACAAACTATAAGGAGTATCACCCACCTGGTTGTTGGTAGAGTCGACAACCCATGCGTTGGAGCTGTTACTTCCCGGCTGAATTCTGTCCTCCATGTCAACCATGCATTCGTGGAACCACAGTGCAAACACCTACGAATAAACACCAACGACCGGAACGAAGGCCCACTCCGTGGCCAATGTATTACCACTGACCGGCGCACCGGATTGGCCACCAGAGTATGCATAGGCAGCCGAGGGGTAACCAACGTTCTTAATGGTCCAGTTATTACCGGAGGGTTGAAAGTTCCACTAAGAGACCGTGAGTCGTAGAAAATGACTACGGCGAGGCACATACGACTTGGTTTAAGGCCCCGGTGCTGGGGGTAGCAATGAGGGTGCCGTTTTCGGTGAGCAACGTCAAGTACTTCTTGGAGGAAGTCTTGATCTTGTGGTAGCCAGGAGAGATGGACATGTATATTGAAGAAGAGATGTGTTTTCAGAAGTATGAACCAAATAGCAAGAGAAGAGGAAGCACAGCGCTCAGCTCGACGATGAGCGCCATGAACCCTAACTGTGGCCGTATCTGGTCATATCAATTGTCAGCGCTTGAAGCTTAAAGCAGCGCGTTCGAGCCTATATGCTGTGCGCTCCGAGGAACGTGCTGCCGCATCAAGCTTGTTTAGCCACTGTGCCGCACTGCTTTTGTCATGCAAAGAGTTAGTGGAGCGCCCCGGCGCGGTTGTTGGCCAAAAATTTTCAGCTCACCTTTACCTGCAACAAGTGAGTGAGTTATAATCATCGAGGACTTTCCCCCGAAGCCAATATTGTTACTTGACCGGACTGAGTTACGATGGTCAACTCACTCGCCGCACATCATACACCCACAGACACCAGATACGACCCCTTGCATTCGCCACACCTCACAAGCTTCTCCATAATGTTTATTGCAGCCTACTTTGTCCCCGTTGGCGATCGTAGGAGTACGAGGCAACGCCACCATACATAATCAACACATATAACATGCAGAATATAACGGAAAGCGTACGTCCACTCGCCCAATGACGATGATAACCTGACTGCGTGGAACAAATGCGTCAAACCAACTCAGTTGCGAAGGGAGACGAATGATCCCACTTTACAGTGGGTGGCGCGCTTCGCCAGAACCAACACTGCGCCGGATGGCCGGGTGGAGAGAGAGGCCATTCTTGAAGTTCAACGCTGCCTGATGTCTCTTGTACAGGAAGGGTTGCAAGAACAACTGTCGTCGCAAGCCCAACTAGACGATCTACGGTGGAGAGACTTTCGAATGCTTGCAAGGACACGGAGTATATAAGTGGGGTGTAGAGGCCACGAATTGCGTGATTTCATGTTCCAGTTACTAGTACTCATCTGACTATTTTAACGACACGTCCGCAAGTGGTGAGAAACGAGGAAGGAGTTAACCCTTCAGTGCTTCGGTTGACTTGCTTAGAATTACCCAGCAACTTGCCAGAAAGTTGCTGAGCCGGCTGGTATTGGGAAATTCCTCGCATCATTTACTAAGGGATTGAATGGATGGGCTCACCATTGCATGCCAGTGGAGACATTTGGAGATTGAGGAACCTGAATAAAAAGTAATTGAGTGGTTGTGATTGGTTTGAGTGAGAACGAACATCACGCAACCCAACTGGGAGATTATTGACAAGGACAACTCAACCTGTGATTCGGAAGTGTGGTGAATAAGCCAAAGATTTCTGAGGATGGATCTCAAGACAATACTTGAGTTGATAATCAATGACACCAGCACTGGCGTCAATCATTATCGCGTCGA
>JBBPLC010000614.1:0-15045 GCA_038089535.1 Hemileccinum rubropunctum
GGACTGTAGATGAACTGTATACAGACAATATGGTCTGTACCCATAAATGACATGACTGTCCACAGTTATGTTTCTGTGAGAACTGTACTGTCTGCACAGTCTGCACAGTCTGCACACAGACATCACAGACACTGCAGTCAGGGTGACAAATTGCTGATGTACAAGGTAATTTCTATGCCTACTAAGATCCTCACTATCTTACTCGTCATCTAGGCCTTCTTGTCTCAGGCCACATTCTATTCATTAGAGCGCCATATTCATGCCATTGACATTGAGGAACAGAAATGAAACCACCTCTGTGGTGCAGAGGCAGAAGCAGGCCTTAATGTTCATTCAATAGGTGAGCCTTACACAGCCTACATGTCCCCAGGACTCCCCCTGGATGACTATGCAAATCTGCTCAACCAAGCCGCTTCCCAGGTGCACATCCCCCTCATATCCAACACCTTCCCCTTCTAACACACAGATCTTTACGATAATAAATGTGAGGATCACAAATAATTCCACTCAGACGATTTTGACAATTGCAGTAGGCTTACATTCAACCAGGAGGAGACAAATTCTAATTATGGTACAGAATTGTATGTGCTCTCCAGGAACTCAAACATGTTCCAAAATGCAGATAAGACAGGGCGCTGAAAAAGGATTTGAGGAAGGTGGTGGAGCCAACACACCAATCTACTAGTAACATCATATCACTGCTACTAGTATTATTGCAGTCTGTAGCACAGGTCGTAATTAAGAAACATACCGCAGACACAAGGGATAAAGGAAAGGTCGCAGTGAGCCCACAATGTTGGTATTGAGGGGGAGAGTGATTATGCAGCAGTGTGAACACGATCGACTGCAGCTGTCGACAAAATCAATCAGCACATCTCAGAGAAAGATGGTGACATACCTGACGAGCCACCATGCCTACCAGTACCCCCTAAGCCACCCGACATAACCATACAATGATGGTACAAGCCCCCAAGTGTCAAGCTTGAGGGGGAGTGGTGGTGGGTACCTGCGAATTGAAGCATTGGACCTACCACAGCCAAAATGGTGACAATGGGAGTGTCTACCCGTGTCAAGGATGCCATAGAACAGATAAATGAGCTGTACTGCATATCAGTACTCAAACGGGATGGTTGGAGCAAAAAGGCACAAGGTACTCACCAGACGGAGCTCAAGTTGAGCAGAGCAAGCCAGACAGCAAAGCAGCTGTACCAGGCCACTTATCCAGTGCCCACCAGCATCATACAAGCAGTAGGAGCAAGCACATCAATGGAACAAATGCGCTACGCCAATATACCGACTTATAGAGTGAAAAAGGCGATCTAGGGAAGTTAGCTTGCCAGATCAAAATGGGATGAGGTGAGGACATACCAGAGAGTTCCAATAGCCCACCAGAGCCTATCCAACACAATTGCAATGAAGCCGAAACATCCAGGTATTAGCCAAGGAGGGGATCTAGGTCAAAACATCAAGTCAGCGAACAGCAAGAGTGCCGGATTGTTCAAAAACAATGTGGACGACCTACCTGACATCCATGGACATGCCCACAGCTGCAGGAACATGCAGGATGACGAGCCAGACGTCCAATCTCAAGGTACAGGGCCAGGAGGTAACTGGAAGGTGCAGGGCGAGTGGAGAGTTGTTGAGGATGGTGGACCACGCGAAAGCGATGCGGATGGTGTTGAGATCGGTGGGAAAGGATGCCAAATGGATGGCGCAGTGAGCAGCACAAGTCCCGACTCGAAACAAGTCGAAACCAGGATGCTGGCTAGGAGAAGACAAGTCAGCGAGGACGTCGCAAATGAATAAACAGCAACATATCTGGGTCATCCACCGCACCACACAAGCATCCCAAATGACCTACTGGCCAGCTGAACCCACCATGTCACCAAGGACAACTCAAATCGCAATCTAAAGGTGTTAGCAGGCAAAAGCCACAAAAGGCAACTTACCAAGTCAAGTAGCCATGTCGAGACCAAATCGGACCAATTGAGTGCACTGGATCTGTCAAAAATGGACCGAAGAAACCAATGGAAGGATCCCGAGGTGCGATACACAAACGCAGTGGTGATGGAGTGTTGTAGGTTCGGACTACAATACTGCCACTTACCGTTTCATTCTTTGAACTCTCCTTATCCCGGACTATTAGTCTTCACTTTCGGGGTCACATGACTAGCCTCTCTTTCTATTATGACTTACTTATTGTGCCTTAGGGATCACATGCTAGTTCCCACAATCACGTGATCCACAGGTCAACCTAGACCGCGCCTAGACTAGTGACATCATCGCTGACATCACTCCTCGAGGCTACCACATTGCCTATTCACAGGCCTGCCCTATAGTACATAGCTTGGTCCATGCACTATAGGTAGACACTATATAAAGGGTAGCTACACAACTGTATTCGCTAGTCTTATTTATTTGTTCTACCTTCCACATTGTGGGACCTGGGATACTTGAGTACCGCTCACTCCACTATCTTACGGTTAGCCTCCATTATAAGGCCTCTAGTCATTGTTAATCGTTTGTTCTCTTTGGTAACACTCCAGAGTCCCTAGCTAGACTAGGTTCTCCCTCATTGGGGTTGGTTCTGGCCGTTAGCCATTCCACTCCATTACATGGAGGCGATCAAAGTCAACCACTGAGGCATGACTTACCAAATTGGGATGCCGCCACTACAGACAAACACAAGCAGAATACTACAAAACTGCACATAAATAATACTACACAGACGCGAAACATTCGTAAATAGGTAACCTTACAGAGGTACATATTTTATTTTGATTCTACATTAGATCTACTACTAAACTGCCCCACTGAGATACTTAGTGGTGCATAGCCACAGGTTACATAAGCAGGAAGTATTTCTGCTTCATAGAGTTGTACATTTTATTTCAGTGACTACTTACTAGAGTATTCAACAGTTACTGCTTGTGTACATACTGGGTAATATGATTGTCGTTCCATCGTTGTCTGCCTAGATTCACACTTGCCTAAGTCCCCCCCACAACACCTTGGCGAAATTAACCCCCTTGGCACAGCCACACATGTCGAATCAGTCTCATGATGCAAAAGGTCGCTTTGGTCATAGCCACGCAGAGTTTAAATTATAGGTCGCCTGGGAATTTTTATTGGTCTCTAGGTCCTGATTGGCTGAGATTGGTCGACCAATCGACCCCTTCGCATGGCGGAGCTACGAGAGTCCGTGAACGGAGGCTAGTCACGTGATCGTGGAAAGGTCACGTGACCCCGAAAGTGAAGAGTAGTCCGGGTAAGCGAGAACAAGGAGAGGTGCGGTAAATGGTAGTGTCGTAGCCCGTAACCTACAACATTTCTTATATGACAGATTAGGTATGACATAGTAAAAAGAAACAATGGAAAAGAAAGGATAAGTAACGATGACAAAAGCCTGAGACAAAGGTGTGAAGCTTGTGCTCAGTGGTGAGATCGTGACCATCAAATGTGTCATTCTAGATGCAGTCATTTCGTGTTCCTCACACTATTTTCCTGTTTCTACGGTGAATATTGACGAATTGTACAGGACACAGCATAAATCAGTTCACTTTTGGCAGTACAAGGTGATACTTTTCCTTCACAAAAACTCCATCATACTCCTTAGGAACAGACAAATCGAATTCCTCTTGTGGTCCCGTCACAGCCACATAACGAGCACTCTGAACTCCAACCTCCTGGAGTCGCCGAATACCCTTAACATTCACAGAATGGGTAGCATCAACAGTCGCTTGCAAAACTGTAGCTTCCTTGCGGTCGGCATCGTAGTAAAACGCATCGAATGTGGCTTCGTTCTTGGACTGGGGGATGTAATAACCGGTCGTAGTGACTTGATCGGTATTTGTACCAAATGGAAAGCAAGGAAAGAGTTCGAGGTCAATATCATCACCAGGATGTTCATCGCATATCTTGATGATTGACTCGGCGGGGTGACCAACAATAAGATATTGACCCGCATAAGATTTTGAAGAGGTTATCTTCCAGTGTTGGTTCACCTTGCCTTTGTTCGGCGAAACCTGCATTTGATGAATTGGCCACACAGCGCCTCGTGTGAAAACATCACGAATTACAGCGTCCAACAGATAGCCGGCGAAAGCCTTTGTAGAGGGGTTGCGGTTGGTTATCTCGAAGAGCACCCGGGTTGCGTTAGCCACCTTCTCCTTGAGAGCGGCAACTAGCTTATCCGCGATATATCGGGAAGTAAGATTGATGACGACAGAAGAACGAGTTTCCCCAGGTTGGATACTGAAAAGTCGGTGGGGCAATTGGGCGTCCGTCTGGAGTGCAGCCAAGTCGTCCAGTATCTTAATGACACCCTCCACGGAAAGAGAGCCTATATCTCTCCGGAGTTCAGATTCGAAGAGTTCAATGTGCGACGCGAAATTATAGGCAGTACGGGCGGATGGAACGTAATGCTCGAAAAATGTTTTGAGCTCGGCTTCGGATGGTAGTTTGGTCTTTTGCACCATTCGGCTACGGTTGAAATATGTTAATCAAGTAGGTGAACCGGGTTTGCAAGAACAACTAACGCTGCAAGGATCTCCTCGAGAGACCACATCTTCATGATATACAGAGACACGCCAATCTGCTTCATCCTCCAATGCAGGTTACTCGGCCTCGGGGACGCCGCTTGCACAATGAAACAGTCGAAGCTCCGTACCCAGTCTGGAACACCAGTCAGATCCGTGTTTGAGTCAACGAGGGCCCAAACGGATGGCGGTAACTCGGATTCTGTGACTTCAGACCATCCAAGTCTGGAGACACCGTTAGAATTGAACAAATCTATACGTTTTGTGTCCCGAATAAAAATGGTGGAACGCCCAGCAAGATTACGCAAGTGTAGGATGACTTCTAACAGCAGAGATTTGCCTGAATAGAATTAATGGGATGTGTGATGTAACCCATATGAATGTGCTTACCGATACCAGGCGCACCGGTGACAATAACCCCCCTTATTTGTCCCCGCCGGAGCGGGAAATCTGGGGCTAGAAAAGGGTTGGTGAAGGCGACCGGAAAGCGAGTCTGGGCCACGTTAGAGATTGCCGCATCAACAGACGTTTCCATGATCGTATTTACCTCGTCCTCGTGCCCCGTAGCCTCGTCCTCGTTCCCCTTGGGGTTTTTAGCAGGGTCTTCGTCTTTGTACAATGCGACAATGCCCTCGAGCGCCAGGAAAAACTCATTGCGAATGAAGATGCCGGAGAGATCAAGCGATGCACTGCCATATGGTGGGCTCCTCATGACGCAGCACTGACTGGGAACGTTCACACCAGCCAACTGTGGTCGCTCGACTGACGTGGTCACAAAAACTGTCGAGTGAGTATCCGATTTCTTATTCCATATCTTAGAATGAAAATCGACGATCGCATCTATGGAAAAGGAATCGGATTGATGAAGTGAGTCGGACATTACAGTATGCGCTCACGCGGAGGCATTTTCCTGCGCTTCGTTTTTTCCAAGTCACTCGACGGGGAATGGTGTCGCTTCTTGCCGCGAGAGAGGTCTGACAAGAGAGAAGAATAAAAAGCGCGAGAGAAGACGAAATAGAATCGGCGAGGGAAAGTGAATATGAGAAGACGTCAACGGTATAGGACAGCGCACGCACCAGATACCTGAACAATAATATGTAGGCTCTTCTTCGGCAAGTCCCCAAGTTCTGAAATTTGGTCTGCATCTACGAGGAACCTTGTTTGGGCCACAGTCTCGATAGTATCTGTCCTTTCTTTCGAAAGATGGTGGCTAATTCCCTCGACGAACTCCTTGAGAGCGCTTGCAGATCTGAGACTCTCGAGGGATCGAAAATGGTGTAACTGCCATGCACTGAGCGTGTCGACCTCAATGCAGGGATTCATTTCCTTCACTTTCTTGATCAAGTCCTGGACATAGGACTCGGAAGGCACCTCCGCTATGAAGGGGTGTTGGAGAACCTCTGCCTCTTGGTCGATAAGAAGACAGCATACTGGAGTGGCAGTACTAGTAGACATGACGGCGGTGAACCAGGTAAAATCTATTTGTCCCCTATTATATGAGTGAACGAGATGGTTAGGGGCAAGAATGAAGAGTTCAGTCGGCGACTCAACTTTATTCCCGTACAATTTCATTGATCGAATTATCCTAGTACCACTCGCTTCCGTTGTACCTTTTTGCTCATCATGGCATTTTCGCAGCCATCCCCTCTTGCTGGGAACCCGCAGAAAGCCCAATAGCCTACACACGTCGGTGCGTTTAAGTAACCCGCCCGGAATGCAGAGACCCCAATCCGAATATCATCCAGCAGTTTGGAAGCAGGGATTTTATCTGTGGCTGCGGTCTCGTGTTGCGTGACTATATTGTGGATATAAGGAGCGAGTGGAAGGCAAGTTCATTTCCAGCTTTTTTTTTCTCTGCCTGTCTTCAGCACTGTATACGACTTTTTTTTTGCTCTACAGACGTTTACCAACAATGAACCAGATGTCCCATCTCATATTGGTATTACGTTGGACCCTCTGATGGAGACGATACAACAACTTTGACGCCGTCATTAGTTTCAAGGATGGCGGGGATTGCACGCGAATTGTAGCGTGTCGGCCGGCCCTATGCTCGCGAAGCTTGCGCTCCGAGCATAATCTACTGGCTGCATTCCGCAATACCGACAATTGGTGCGACCAGTTCTCGTTGCCCAAAACCATCTACCACATCCCCAAGCACCTGGACAAGCGACCGGACGAAGAGAGGCTTCTCCATGACAAGTCCCCCGAGCCTGTCATCCCTGCATGCATCTTGATTGTGTCTCGTCAGGCGCACGTTTAGAGAGATTTGCGACCCATCAAATCTGCGGGGCCCGATGCGGAGAGGGACAAACTGGACAATTGAGGTTGTAGCACAACCCTGGCTCGGAACGCTGAGAAGCAGAAAAAGTCATTGTAGCCGGAAAAAACTTCAATGCGTAGTATTTAGGACCTATGTAATCGATTGTGGTATAGCTCGAAAGACTTACAAGCGCAGCATGTAAGTGAAGGTATCAACATAACATACGTATAGAGTAAAGATCGACTCTACGACCCACACTAGTATTCGTCAAGATTAACAGGGCAGTTTACGGCCGCGCCAACTGTTCCGCCGCTCACGCTCAAGCCCTCCCAATTCCAGTTCCCTGCGGAAACAATCCATCATTTCCCGATGTTTAAATTGAATGGGGACATACCTGTACAAGAACCGTAACCGCAGTTCACTGAAACCGTTTTAGCATCACTCGCGACGTCGACTTTGGTCGTGCCCGAGGTGAAGCTGACGTCCTATCAATAATATCTAATCACCACCTGCCTTATTCTGGAGATTGCCAAGGCTACTCACAGATATGATGACGCCATTTCCAGGTGTTCCAGATTCAGAGGGGTAAGTCTGATCAATCACCACGCCATATGCGCTACAATTGCTTGCAGTGTTGTTCTGGTGGTGCGCGATAAGCGCGTCTCCCGAATAGATATGGTATGTTTCCATACAGAATAGTTAACTGTTGCGACCCTGCTGTTAGTAGCAGTTTGGTCGGTCTTGATGCGGAATGCTTGTTGGCTATGGGTCATTCGTTCAGGCCGAATGTCTTTATAATACGCGTCCATCTGAAATGAAGTACCTATCAACGACCGTGTTGCCCTGAATAACGACATTTTCAAGGACAGTGTTAGAGCCGATCGAGCCCTGTAATTGGCATCGTGAGAATATACGCAATCTAGTCATGTAGTAAGACTACGAACGAGAGATATGCCGTGACCACCTTGGCAGTATATGTTTTCGATTACAATGTTGTTGCCCCATTTGACAGCCACGCAATCATCCTGGATGCGGGATGAGTCAATAAATTCATTAGAGACAGAAAATGATCATGAGTACCTGGTTTATCACTGAACTGTACATCCTTCGTGTCAATACTACATCGAAACAGGACTAACACACGTCTTTACCTGTCCTTGATAACAAGGTTATTTCCGCCGATGTCGAAACCGTCGGTGTTGCGTCCTGCGGTTTGATTCAATGTTCAAGTTCTCCTATCGGATGACGAGTACACCTTACCGGCGGGATGCTCATCGCTGTTGGCGTTAGGATACTGACCTTCACCTTGACAATCAAAAGTCAAGCAAAATATTAGTCAGGAGAAATGAGTGTCTCACTGTTGTCGATTGTGATACCACTGACGACAAGCCCGCTATCAGTGATTATGGAGAGGCATTGTGCAGGGGAATTGACGGCATGAACATCCTGAAACAAGGCGAATTGTAATGTGTACCAGATATAACAGGAATTCACATACCGACAACGTCCCTGTCATATCGAACCTGGTATCGAGCAAATTAGATGTGACAATACCCAAGTAAGATACACGAACTCCATCATGGGACGAGGCTTGGTGACACCATTGGTTCCTTTACCATCCTGTGATGGCTTAGACATCGACAATGCACAGAATCACTGCGACCTCACTTACCCAGTAGGAAGGTCCATAGCCATCCCATTTCTTCCCGTTCCCGTTGACTGAAAGTACATCATTGACATTGATCTGATAGACATTCGAAGCGAACTCACATGTGATGTTTTCTCCACTGTTATCGATAATTAGAGGTTAGGACATGAAAAATCGCATTCGATATATCTAAAACTCGACGCACTAGACCTTGAGCAAAGGACCGCCCCAATTTTTGACCCCAAACTGGATATCTCCCACTGAGAAATATCGACGGATCCAATCAATTCAATATTCAACAATTACAAGGAACTACTTACAAACGTTGACAATGGTGCCTGGCAACAGGTTGAGGCTGAGAGTTTCTCCAGCTGGCACAGTGAACCCATTGATGTTTACGGTGTCGCACAGGACTGCATTGCTCACATCATTCAGTGATGAGATCGCGCCGACACACTTCCTAGACGGCGTCGCCTGCGGTGCCGCCTTGGCCAAACTAAAGAGTGAAATGAGAGCAAGGAATGTGAACATGGTGATGCAAGTTGGATGCCTGGATGATTGGTTGACAGCCGCGAATACTTACTTTTTATCTGTCCATCTGAAGGGCCTAGCGACCCGGTAGAAAACCTGGCAACCATGGGGGCGGAGCCGCAGTCAACGGCCACAGTACATGGACATTCCATTTCGAAAGGCCGGAAGCAGCTGGCAGAGTTCCATGCATCCTAAAACATGTAACAAGCGGACGAAACCCCAGGCTCCTCCATAGAAACGCGAAGTCAGTGACATGGTGGGAGCAAATGACCTACTGGCTCTTGTCGATGTGACTCAGGCACGGAACTCTAACTTACTATAGTTAAGCGCACATGCACAATGCGCGCATTGCCCATGCGGATATTGGAAGGGCCGGGAGGTACGGCGAAGAGATTTTGCCGTCAACTTCGCAGGATGTTGACTCAACCACGAAGGAGATCCAAGTACAGTCTTGTAACGTAACATTGAAGAGTTCACTCTAGTAGTTTCCCAAGCTCGAATTGCTTCACCTTAGACACGTATTAGATCGAAAGATTTGTCGCGACGATATGACGGACCCTTTTCGCAAACAATTTGCAGCTGCGGAACGGCACTTGGCGAACAGGCCGCATACAGATGCGGTTCACCTTTTATGACCAAAACAACCGTTCCCTGATCCCGAAGCATGGGGTCCAGTTTGGGGAGACTTATTCGACAGGCAGACAATATGCAAACTTGACATTCTGCATGTTGTATAGCTTGATATTTTTTTTCGACATTCAGGATTCAAGATCACCTATGCAAAGTACCCATTTTCAGTCCGAATGCCGCAGGAGGCGAGGTGAACAAGCGCTCACTTCCTTGGTAACCCTGACGTTTGCGTGGTGCCCATGTCATGATCGACTTGATACGTTGCGTCAAATGTGTTTGTTTGTGTCTGGGAGCCCGTACCTGCCCAATGGCCAAAACGTGATGAACTTTTTCCCTTTCCATGGCAACTTCAAATGGCTATGCCCGCTGGGAGTATATGGAGCTGTTGAAGTCGGCAAGTATGACCAGACATGTGTATCGAAGAGATGCAGTTGACCTTCCAAGCGGTAGAGAATGAGAGGGGGGAACTATGTAGGTCTTGGGTGTTGACTATGGGAAAAAAAACTAGCCCGGACATCCACTGAAGGTGTCCACGTAGAACGACAACAAGAACGCCTTGGCGCTTGGAGTTGATGTCACATGCTGGAGCAATACTAGCTAACCACGTGGTCATGTTACTGAGCGTCATAGGCTCGGTTGAGATGTCGGCGAAACTCCAGCAAATTACAGGCAGTGAGCAAGTTAGCATCAGGCCGCGGTCCCAGCTGATCCGAACGGATTAGCGAGGTGATTATTATTAGCATCAAGTTAGCGCCCACTACAAATGTTACTTAGTGGAGTTTAGATCAGACCAGGACCGGTGCATCCGATCTTCTCGGCAACCCCCGAATACCGTGCGGACGTTTAAATCGGAACGGACATCGTCGGATCATTATTTTGTTTACCAAAAGTAGTTGTGTCGTGGTACGCTCGTGTTCCCCTTTAGAAGATAACCCGATATTCTGACCAGATCCTGAATCAGGTGGAATGTTTGACACGGTCGTATCGCATGTCAGAGCAGGGATCCCAGACTGGGCGTAACGACCGTGAGTGTGATTCTGTATTACTCGTACCACAATAAGATAGGTTGCGCTTCAAGTAAATAACAATTCATGAACCCCGGTGTGCTTCCAAACTTACAGATTCGCAACTGGGAGTCACATCTGTCGAAATGTAGGTCATGAACCTGGTTTATGGACCTTGGCCTGAATCCACCATATTAGGATACGTCTGAAAACATTTTCTGCATTCCTTCGCTCAAATATGCGAGTGAGCTTAGCTCGATGTATCGAGTGTTCTTATTCTTACGATCTTGTTATAGATCATCTTCAGCTTCGGTTTAGGGGCGTCGTGTGCTGTAGATATCTTGATCACCGGATTCTTGACATACACGCTGAAGGCTCTACAGAAGTACAGAGGGAGTCGACGAGGTGAGCCTTCAGTATCTCCAGCGAATCGACTACCGACTCTGACAACCGCTAAGCTCCCATAACTTGGACCGTATTATTTCCGCGCTTTTTATGTATACGCTTCAGACCAATATGTTGACAAGGTTGGTTCATTTTATGTGGTCTCTGAACACAACTCCTCATTAAAACATTCTTTCTCCAAGTGTGGCGATGGCTTTGTCCATGGTTTTCGTGAGTCCTAACCCGTAAGATCGAATCTTTTGAACTTTCTTACTGACGTTCGTCAAGTGACTCGCGATGCCACACGTTTCTCTTTTGGGCAGTCCACTTCTCTATCAGCAATTTTTTTCTTTTTCTGCTTTCTCCGAGTCATCTCGATGGTGCCAATGACATCTACACAGTGTACGCAAACTCGCTGCTTGCTACGTGAGTTCTGAAGCTGTTTGTCTCGTCATTAGCCGTCACCGACGGGCAACCAGATTGAACGCACGTAAACAAATCCAAGAGCGACAACGATGTGACATCTCCGATGTACCCCTCTCATCGCGACTACTCCGATCTCCTAGCAAGGGGCAGAAATCGACAAGATATGTTCGTGGTTCGTGTATGTGATCGATCTTGATCGTTTCGTCCTGACGTCACCACTAGTCACACAATGAACCCCATTCTGCTCTGGTAGGTCTTGAATCGCTCTGTTTGGTTGAGCGAGTGTGCTCATTCCCGGGCCTGGCTTGATTACTCGTGAATGTGAACCAGCTGAAGATCAACGTTGCGAAGACGATCGAGGTTGGACGTGATGAGCCATCTTCATTGCCGTCGCCAGGCTTGACGCCCGTGTTGATGCCTGATTCAGAACCGCAAGCCATATGACGATTGTACATACTACATACCTTCTCACAGCCTGAGATGCCTCTGATGCATATTGCAGTGTTGGATGAGGGCAAATATAACGACAGAAGCCGAAATGAGGCCAACCTTGTCGGACTTTGTAGTAGCATACCAGTAGTGGGTTAATAGCTCACCGAGGTGAAGGTGAAAGAACAACACTGCAGCGAGCTGCGCAAAAACGCAGCGTCTGCTTCTTGTTGATGTTTCAGAACCACTCCCTCTTCATGTCACCTGAGTTCTTGCCATCCTCAACACTCTCGCTGCCATTCCAGTTCTTCAGGAATGCTAGCACCACTTTGGAGAATGCAAAAAATATCTCTGCAATGTGATTCGTGAACCAGAGTACATAAGACACTTCCTGACTCCTGAGGCCGTCGCAAGCTACAAACACCCATCTACCATGTGGATCTGACCACTGTGGTTGTTTAGTTGAAGCACTACCTCAACTTGGGTGTGGTCATCAATGCTCTGCTCGAAAAGTTTCAAAACGGCTTGATCCATGAGGGATCAAACAACACTGATTCAAATTCTAGTACTACAACAACTCACCTAGGTGGAAGCACTGGAAGGGCCAGCAATTGGCTCAGACTGGGTGCTGGGTTGTACTCGTTCTTGAATGTCTGTTAACAATAACTCTGAAGTAATTGGGGTGACTGACTTACCTCTTTGCCTGAACAGTGTCTGAACCCGAGTATGCATGTTTGCAGTGATTCTAGCAAATTCTTGTGTGCTGCTGGTGCCTGCCGGGATCACCGACAGAAAATATGATCGTCGGGTGAGGAAGCAACCTCCCTGCTGTTCCTCACCTCCATCTTGAAATGTGAGGTGAATGCACTCAATGAGAGCACGGGCGAACGCGTAACATGATGTTTTGAGAAGGGAGTAGTTGGGAAGAGTATCGTGGATGTGGGAAATGAATAGTGAGACCTCCCAAAGCGTTGGCGGTCGGGGACTGCCTGGAAGGTCCCACCTGAGGTGGTTAACTTGCTTATGTAATGGAGGAACCAGGGTCGACAGGTTGTCGACATGGTTGATACGTCCAAGAATGGAAATGGTATCATCGGCAGGGCCGTATAGCCCTAGGCGAGAGAGAATACCATTTTCCCGGATGTTGCGGGAAACCCTAACAACCACAGGGGCAGAGAGCAGGGGTTGGCCATGGGGAGGCTCGATGACGAGCAGCACGAACTCATGCTGAAAATCAGGGAAAGGACATTGTTCTTTGTAGTGGTAAACGTGAGAAACAATGTATTGTTCTTGGGGATCATGCCCAATAACAGCCTGTTCCCACTGAGGGGGAGTCCACCGAGTTTGGGTATTGCTGAGCATGGCCTCCATGGGTGGGGTTTTTTTGGGGAGGAGCGAGGAAAGGTAGAAGGAGAACATGTATTCCATCAGGTCGTCTTTTAACATTGTTTTGAAAACTTCTTGAAAGGATTGCTTGCTTGAATTCATATCTTTAGGAGAAGCTCGCACCAAATTTGGTTTGTTGGCAGGATGACCATCATGTGTGACCTGCTTTGACTGTCACGGTGTCACTCCTTCCTCCACCATCTCTTTCAACTTGTCTATACTCTCAGGCCAAGTTTGACAAGAACGAGCTGTGCCGTAAATCTGAGTCACAACGTGTACCAGATGCTCCACCATGAGCACCTCATGTTAAAGTAGAGTGGAACAACTTGATGCAGTCAATGCCATACAGATGCAGGAGATGGGCGGTTCCGAGGGCCACATGAGCCTCATGTTGGCCGCGGCAGCGTATGTTGATGACAGGTTTTACACTTCTGGATTCGATGATTGACTTCTGGAGGTCGATCAATGGTCAGATTCATGGTTCTTTTCTTCTTCCTTGGCGAGCAACACGCTTGCATCTATTACTTCCTGAGCAGAACTTGAAAAAAAAGGCTGACTGGATTGGATTGAACTGAACAGGCAGGTGACGCTCGTCCTTACTGTACTTTCCCTTCTATATTTACAAGGTAATTAAAGCTCGCAAATTGGGTCAAAAGACTTGCTGACACACTGATACTAACTCAAGCTCCGAAGTGACAGACACGATTCAGACGTGTCGAACGCAGATGATGCCGACCACCTGACTCGGTGAGGTGACACACTTCATCACTTCGAGTATGTACCTCGTGAAACAGCGATCCCTGCCTGTCGGAGCCGACAGAACATCCCGGAATTTAGTGGCCGAGTTGCGGCTTGTATCCCTAAATGATTATTGTCGTGCGTATCCGCTGCCAACGGGGATTCAAGTGTCACGTCGAGGTCCGTTACGAATGGCGAAACTTTTTGTGCGTGTTTATCCTTGCATCATGCAGGTGGTATTATAACGTTCCCAGTTGATGCAACATTCGGTGCCCTCCTTGTTGGCAGGTTCTGTAGTCCAGTGTGAGTACCTGCTCTGGTTATATCGATTCATGTCCAATCTTTATTCTAATCTGTCTGGAGTCGTCCTCGTGTAGACTTTTCTTTACATCAAGCTCTTCCACAAGATCCTCCGAGGATCAAAGCGATAGTAAGATGCCCTTTTCCCCAAACACCTAGACCTTCCACCATATTTAGGTGGGAACGGTGTGGTAGGTCCCTATCGCTGTGCACTAGCTCCGTCTGTGTATTGATGTAATCATTTCTTTAGGGCGCTCGACTCGACCCATAGCATATTAGTCTACGTATCAATCTGGAATTATCTGATTTCAAATTACGGTCACGAGGGGTCATAGAAACCATCTCAGTGTACGTTTGTGACTTTGGCACTCAATTTCATGACTCATAAAATCGAATGATGTTTAGCCCACTAGCAGTATGTGTACTCTGATCATTCTTACGCTTTCGTCCGATTTTCGTATCCCAGTTGACGGGCGTAACGACTGTGGGTGTAATTCTGTATTCCTCGTGCGCAATAGCTTCACTGATGCGGTCCACTCGTATAGGCCATCTTGACGCTTATTGTACACTGGTATCATCTTTCCCAACTGCGCTCAGTCAGTTTGCTGAACCTGCCGCGCAATTTTTTTGCGTGTCGTATTCATAAATGTGAGTAGCACACGACCGACCAGAACAAAGAGTTTATACATTTCTAGTGAGTCAACAGCGATGGTCATTCACGGTGTTGATTGTAAGTGTCCACTTCATTGCAACCCGATCTCCCGGCTGATT
>JBBPLC010000615.1:0-15042 GCA_038089535.1 Hemileccinum rubropunctum
ATGAAAGACATGAGGCATGATATCATGATGACATCATGGGGCTAGGCCTCAGGTCACATGAGGTATCCCATGGTCATGTGACTTCAAAAATGGAAAGAAAGCATTAAGTATAAAAAAGTGAAGAAAGGTGAAAACATAGCATATAGGTCCTGAACTATAACAATCTCTTTGTCTCATGGACAAATCACAGACTATGTCTCTCTTGTACTATCATACCAAGAGCACTCTGGAGGAGTTGATGCCTTGGTAACCAATCTAGGCACTCACCACATTTATTTAGGCTATGACTGGTTCCAATGCCACAATTGTCTCATTGACTGGGTCAATAAAGAAATTCAATTCTGCTGCTGCCCACACAACTATGCACAATTAATGTAGCTGGCCTTGTCAACAGGATCTGGAATCCCTCCATCAAATCCATCAAAGAGGGCCTTGTGGAAAAGGTGCCTATTCAGTATCACAAAATCCTTGACATTTTCAGCAAGGAAGAAATGTGTTCTTCAAAATTCCCTCAAACCACTCCTATCTTGTTCATTCCCAAGAAAACTGGTGAAAAATGACTTATCATAGACTATCATGATTTAAATGAGGGTACAGTAAACAACTCCTATCCACTTCCTCTCATTCTTGTTATAGTTCTAGACCTACATGCTATATTTTCACTTTTTACTTCACTTTCACACTTAACATATTCCTTTTATTTTTGAAGTCATGTGACCAGTGCATGTGACTGTGGGACTCTCACATGACATGAGGCCTAGCCCATGATGTCACCATGATGTCATGCCTCATGTCTTTCATCCCTGCCCTTTCCTTTACACAAGTACACTTCTTCCTTCCCACATGGACTTCTCGCCATACTCATGTTCACCTTGCATTTTCCTCAAGTCTCTTATCTATGCTGGCCCTAAACTATTTAGGACTCAGACAACCTACCCTAAACCTCTCTTACTTACATATATAAACCCCCTCCTCTCATTGTCTACTCCTTAGTCCTATTCACTTGAATCCCTCTTCACCTTAGGGGCCGGGTTCTTTATGAGTACCACTCTACTTTACCTCTTCTTGACTTTGAGATTGTGAACAACTTATTGTCCTTTCCTACCCTTGCTCTTGCCATCGTCATGCCTATTATTGCATGCTTACTTGAATACATGTTTTATGCTCTACTTGAGCACTGTGATGGGACTAAACTCAACAATGGAGATGTTCACCTAATCTAGGGGAACAGTGACTTCAGTGATAGTTTTGACGAGACAATGGTGAGAATCAAGAAACATGTGGATATAAACATCAAGACCAAAGATGTGGATTGTAATGGTCCCAATGTATAGCATGGGACAGCGCTCAGTAACAGGAGCAAAGATGGCAAAATGTAGAGTAGATTGGTAGTAGTAGAGTAGTACTTGGAAAGTCCTCAACCCCTAGGTAGGAGAGTGTTATGATCGGTCTGGGTAGGAACGAATGTGAACCTGGAGACAAGGAGTGTCAACTAAGGGGCTTCCTTATCAATGGGGTGAGTTGCAAAGAAAGGTGACAGAGACAAAGACAAGTCATATGGTTAATGACCAGAGACTTCTGCAGGGGCTTCCTGAGGTGGACAAGGGATAATCAACCAAGGAATATCCTTGTTGATAGGACAACTGTAAAGAAGAACAGCAGAGATGAGTCATGATGAAGAGCAACCAGAGATGAGAGAGAATGATGAGTGTCCACTCAAAAGTAGGACAAGAGACTTAGAGAGGCAATGGATGAGTGAAAAGAACAAAGGTGCTATTCCAGGTAGGTCTAGCTTAGGGAATACATGGTGAAGGTAACAGCCTATATATACTCTGGGTATCTGCACATGGACCAAGCTGTGTTACAGCAGTAGGTCAGAGGAATCTAAATAGGGTAAGTGGAGTAGGAATGACAATGCTGTAAAGGTGTTGTCAGAGAGAAGAACGAGGCTGTCCAATAAGAGATAAGAATGAGTAATCAGGATGACCATTGTGAGAGAAGAGCAGAAGTAAGTGTGAAGATCATTGTAGAAGAAGGAAGATGAGAGCATGAGTCATGGGATGAGATGCGACAAGAAAAAGAAAAAGAAAAGGGAGAATTGTAACATTATCCCCCTACTAAATCCAAAACTCCAGAGAAGGATAATGAGGAAAAGGCGCAAGTTAGAAGTCACAGTAAGAGGCATCAGGGGAGCCAGTCATGTTGGCATAGGTGGCATTGTCATAGGGGTTATCATAGTTGTATGGGGAAGGAGCACAAGGGATGGGGGAGTGAGATTGTTGGTTACAATATTGTGGATAGGAAGGCATGACTCGAGAGCAAGGAGGAGGTACAGGGTGAGCAGAGGACGAAGAGGAGTGGGAAGAGTTGGAGGGCAAGGAAAATGGAGAAGGAGGAGTTTGATGATGGGGAGGGCATCATTGCTGAGTGTGGTGCTGGATGGTTATGAGGCAAGAAGGGCATTGATACCAAGGACATTCAATTTGTTGATGTCCCAAATGGTGGCACTCAAAGCAAGTCTTGTTGTAGCAAGGGTGGGAGTGAGCAAGGGGTGTGTCAGTGAGTTCTCCATGAATGGTTCCTCTAGTCTGTATCTCATGTGTGAGTTCAGCACATTGGATGGTGATGAGCTCATCAGGTAAGAGAGGGGAAGAAGACATGGAGAGGGTTTGGTATTCATCAGCAGTGATGATAGAGGGGGCAATATAAGCAGGATGGGTGTGATTAGGGTGAGCGTGGTACTGATTAAGCTCAAATAGGTAATGGTCGATGTTGTCAAGAAACTTGGGCATCCCAAGTTGGAAAAGGGTGGCAATGAGGTTTCCCTCAAGATTCTGCTGGATATTTCAGATAAAGTTTGCCTGACAGATGAAAGTTCCTCCAGAGAGGGTCAAGAGGTTACCCAGGCATTGGACCTGGAGGTAAGTGTGGTAGAGGTTCCACAAAGGGGAGCTGATGTCAAGGTAGCAGCCAAGGAGTACAGCAATACAGGGGTTTTGGAGAAGGGACGCCTGGCATTCAAGAGTATGGCCATCGGCAAGGTTGTTACAAAGATGGTAGGCATAGAGGGGAACATCGACAGAGATGATGGCAGAAGAAGTGACTGGGAAGTTGGGCAGAGGGGGGTGGTTCCATCCAGGAGAGGGGCAAGTAGAGGATGGTTCTGGGGAAGAGTTACGTGAAGGAGGGGATAAAAGCCTTTCAGCCAAGGAAGAAACAGAAGAATCTAAGGTAGAAGGGGACAGCAAAGAAAGAGAAGAAATGGAGTCAGAGATGGTTTGTTGGGAGGACATGCTTGTAGAGGGTCAAGTTGGGTTGTGAGGGAAGATGGAGGGGTGGAGTTTTTTATAGTTAGCAAGGGTGGACTTTGCATTTTTCAAGTCCTGTTCAGGGACCCAGGAATCTTCTTCGGCAGAGTATCCTTTCCATCAGATCAGGAAAAAGCAATAAAATGAAGTTCCACAGTAGCATAGGGTCTTTTCAATTTCATATTCTTCTTCACCCTGGATAAAATCTGGCGGTGGAGTGGGGAAGTTGGGTCTGTGGATTTCATTCTTGTGATAGGGCAATAAGAGGGAAGCATGGAATGTGTTATGGATTTTCCATGTTTTAGGGAGCTGGAGTTGGTAAACAATCGGAGATAAGACCTTGGTTATGGTAAAGGGTCCTTCTCGTTTTGGGGTGAATTTTGGGTTGGTGATAGATCATTTGAGATTGCGAGCTTCTAGCCACACCTTATCTTCAAGGGTAAAGGGGGTGAAGTTCTTTTGAGTGTGAGATGCCATTACTTGGCAGGCAAGTTCATGAGCAGCTAATGCTTCATCACAAGCAGTGGAGAGGGCTTTGAGTTGAGACTCAATAGTGGGGAGGGGAGTCAGGGAGAAGGGAAGGTAGGGCTCGGGGTTTAAAGCCCATCATGAGGAAGAATGGGGATTTGCTAGTGATGGAGTGAGGGCAGTGATTGTGTGTGAATTTGGTGTGGGAGATCTTCTCAGATCACAAGGCAGGGTTATCTCTGCAGAAGATTTGGAGATAAGTTTCGACTTCTTGGTTTACTTGTTCAGTTTCGCTATCAGATTGGGGGTGGTAGGCGGTGGAGAGGGAAAGGCCATAGTTCAGGGTTTTTTCAAGGGCTTTGGTGAAGGCAGAGGCGAACTGGGGACCACAATTAGAGATGATTTTGTTGTAGAGGCCGAAGTGAAGGAAGACATTGTGGAAAAAGAGATTGGCAACTCCTTTGGTGGTGATGGATTTCTTGGTGGGGCATAGAATTACCCCCTTAGTAAGCCCATGGTCGACCATGACCAATAAGGAGTTGAAGCTGGCGGAGAGGGGGAGATCAGTGATAAGATCACAGAAGATCTATTGGAAGGGGTGTGAGGCAAGGGAGCAGATGAGGGAAAGCGGGGGAACAGTAGGGTGAGTGTTGGCTTTATTTTGCTGGCAGGTAGCACAGCCCTCCACATATTTACAGACAAAGGAGGCCAGGCCAGGCCACCAGAACTCTGCAGTGACAAGCTGGCAGGTTTTAAGGAACCCAGGATGTCCTGTGGTTTCATGGTCATGGCAAAGGTGGACAATAGTATAGTGGAGGGAGAAGTCATTGGACACATATGTAACGGAGTGGAACGGCAAGAACCAACTCCAACGAGGGCGGCCTAGCCTCTAGCTAGGATGGCCCGAGTGTCGCCAAGAATGATAAATACGAGGAGGACCCTATAACGGTGGTCAACCGGCAGAAGGAGAGGATGAGCAGTACTCAAGTGTATCCAGGCCCCACAGTGTGGAGGGTAGAACAAATGAATAAGACTGGCTAACCCAGTCGCATCGCTACCACTATATATACTACTACAATAGAGTGCACAGACCAAGCAGTGTACTCTAGGGTAGGTCTAGGGTAAAGGAATGTGGTAGCTGTGAGGCATGATGTCATAGTGACATCATGGATCTAGGCAAAGTCTAGGTCGACCTGTAGGCACGTGATCGTGGGAACTAGCATGTGCCCCTAAGGTGCAATAGATAAGATAAAGAGTGGCCAAGTCATGTGACCTCGAAAGTAGAAATCGTAAGTCCGGGATAAGGAGAAACCAATGATCGTAACGGTAAGCGGTAGTGTCATAGCCCGAACTACAACAACATAGACATGGTCCTTGTAGGTTAGGAGACCATTGATGTGTTTCTAGTCAGAGAGGCGGGAGCAGAAGGCGGGAGGCATAGAACTGTCCATGGACTGGAGACTCTGCAGTACAAGGGGGTCAGAGGCTGAGGTAGATTGGACTTTATCAGCCAATGCAGTATCAATTGCATTGACAAACAGGGAGAGAGGGAGAAGGGTGACATTGTCATTGTCAGGAGAGTCAATGGCAGGGAGAAGGTTGGGTTGGTGGGAGAGAGCGTCAGGGCTAGCAAGTTGGAAGTTGGGAACATGCCACATATTGAGATCGAAATCAGCAAGATCAAGGAGCCACTGTGCTTGACGGTGATTCAACGCCTAAGGTTGGTGGAAATAAGTGAGGTTGGTGGAAATAAGTGAGGTTCTTGTGGTCAGTGAAGACCTGGACGGGAAAGAGAGAGCCATGGAGGTAATGTTGCCAGGTTTTCAAGGTGTGGATGATGGAAAGAAGTTCATGATCATAGATATTATAGTTCTATTCAGCAGGGGAGAAAGATTGAGAGAGGTAGGAGCAGGGATGCCAATCACCATTGATGTCAGTTTGGAGGAGAATGCCCCCAGAAGTGAACTTGGAGGTTTCGGTAGCAATGGCAAAAGGAGTGGAGAGGTTAGGGAGGTGGAGAACGGGCTTGGAAAGGAATTGGGAGCAGAGGGTGTCCATGGCTTGTTGACATGCAGGGGTCCAGGACCAAGCACAGTTTTTCTTGGTGAGGTCAATGAGGGGGCAGGCAATGTTGGAGTAGTCAGGGATAAAGTGACAGTAGAAGTTGGCAAAGCCAAGGAAGGATCAAACATTCTTGACTTTCTGGGGGATTGACCATTTGGCAATGCTGTCAAGCTTGATGGGGTCCATGGTGAGTTAACCAGGTTTGATGATCATACCAAGGTATTTGACCTCAGTTGTGGTGAATTTGCATTTTTTGAGTTTAAGATGGAGGTCAAGTTCTATCATTCATTGGAGGACACATTTAGTATGCTCCTCATGGACAGCGGAGTCAGGGGAGAAGATGAGGAGATCATCCATGTAGATAATGAGCCATCCTTTGGCAATCATATCATGGAAGGAGTCATTCATGAATCTCTGAAATGTGGTGAGGGAGTTGGTGAGTCTAAAGAACATGACAGTGAGTTCGAAGAGCCCCTTATGGGTGATAAAGACAGCTTTCCATTGGTGTCCATCCTTGATATGAACATTGTTGTATCCCCACCATATGTTGAACTTGGTGAAGACCTTGGCATCTTGGAGTTTATTGACAAGATTGGAGATAAGAGGAAGGGGGTAGGCATCACGAATGGTGTGTTCATTTAGGTAATGGTAGTCTTGGCAAGGCTAGAGTCTGCTGTTGTTCTTTTTGATGAAGAAGAAGGGTGCGGTTTGGTGCAATGGAGTAGAACGGCAAAGAACCAACTCCTAACGAGAGTAGCCCAGCCTCTATCTAGGATGGCCTGAGTGTCACCTAGAACGATAAATAACGACGAGGACCCTATAACAGTGGTTAACCGGGCAAAGGAAAAAATGAGCAGTACTCAAGTATACTCAGGCCCCACTTGGTGGAGGATAAGACAAATGAATAAGACTGGCTAACTCAGTCACATCACTACCCCATATATAGTGATACCCTATTGTGCACGGACCAAGCTATGTACTCTAGGGTAGGTAAAGAAGTAAGGAACGTGGGTAGCATGAGGCATGATGTCATAGTGACATCATGGATCTAGGCTAGTCTAGGGTGGCCTGTAGGCATGGGTGAGTTGAGAGATGATGGGAGATCCTTTGGGGATAGAATGGGATTCCCCACGAATTGTTTGGAAAAGGGTGTGATTTTCAAGAGCACAAGAGAGGAATTGTTCCTCATTTTCTTGTTTGAGGAAGCTGTAGAGGTGGTAGTTGTGTACCAAGGATATGTGAACATGTTGGAGAGCAGAGAAGTGGGAGTTATATCGCTTGGTGTCCTTTGCACAGGAGGTGTAGTTGTTGTTGGATTCATCAAGGGTTTTGGGGAGGGAAAGGATTCGACTTTTCCAGTTAATCGTGGGATTTGTGGCTTTCAGCCAAGGAAATCCAAGGATGACATTGGTTCTTCCACAGGCCATGATGTAAAAGGTGACCTTCTGGAAGATTCCTTTGATGTTTGGATACAGGGTGCAGGTGTGTGTGATGTTCCCATTCTTGTTATATGAATGGTCAGCATTTTGAGCTCAGATGGGAGAGGCAAGTTTCTTGGTGGGGAGACAGTGTTTTGATACAAAGTCTCGGTCAATGCAAGAGATTTCAGCATCACTATCAATGAGGGCACTGGTGTTGACAGCTTTCTGGGTATGCAAGGGGACAACTAACTGAATAGGGATTTGCATGGCTTTAGTGGTAGCAGATACAAATACAGGGGCACATGAAAAGGAGGGAGGGAAGACTTGCATTGACTGAGATCCCCTTTCTAAAAATCCATTTGGAAGGAGACTTTCCTGATGGCTACTTCATCATCATTGTTGATTTCATGCAAGGTGGGGAGGTCGTGTTGAAAGCATACAGGTGGTAAGGTAGAGGAATACCTGACACTCACCAAGGTTTAAGGGGTTAGCTTAAGGAGATGGTTGTGGTAAGAACACAAGATGTTCTTCAAACTCAGACGACTGAGTTCCAACTTATATACTACATAGTCCATGTGACTATTTCCTAATAAGGTAAGCTACACTACAACTAGTAAGTAATAAGTAGCATTGAGAGTTACTACATGGTGCTCAATCAACACTCCCCCTTACTTAGCTGCCTATCTAAGGTGCATAAGCAAAGAGAGCACTCATTCAAGGTGCTATGGGTTGGTCATAGAAGACTAGCCCAAGTTGTGATCTGAACTGATCAAGTTTAACATGTCCAAGGTTTTTAGTGAACATATCGGCAGGGTTGTGTGCCCCTTCGACAAAGAACAGTTCTACTAAACCTTCATGGATGAACTCCCTAACACTGTGCCATTTGATGTCTATGTGTTTATTACACTTTTTGGTAACAAGGTTCGATCCCATGAATATGGAACCTTGGTTATCACCACAAATTGGTATTGGGTGTAACTTGTATCCTAGTTCTTCCATTAAGGAACGCAACCATACCACCTGCTTGCTACAATCAGAAAGTGCAACATATTCAGCTTCTGTAGAAGAATAGGCAATGTGCTGTTATTGGTGCAATTGCCAGCTGAAGATGCAATTAGCTAGTTTAATAAACTAGCCAGTCTGAGAGCGATGGGTGTTTGGATTGGATGCCCAATCAGAATCAGTGTATGCAATTATGCCAGCCTGAGAGGCTCCATCAAAGACAAGGGAGTAGTATTGAGTACCAAGTAGATACCGACATATGTAGAGTGCCTTGTCAAGGTGCTCTGACGATGGTTTGGCAGCATGCCAAAATAGGGCAGTCACAGCATAAGCTATGTCCGGTCTGGTCCCTAATGTGATGTACAATAAGGATCCAATCACTTGTTGGAAGCAAGATCGCAGTTCTGGGTCAACTGAAACGGAGTGAATGGAGGAAACTACTAAAGTTGAACGACACCTAATCTAGGCGTCGGGCAACCTCTGCAACAGTGTGTACAGTTCAAGAACAAGTGTCCAACCAAATGTGGACGAGTATGTGATATTCAGCGACTAGGAAGTTGACGGTTCCTAGGTAGAGCATAAAACATGGAACAACGAGAGCGTGTGATAACAGGCACAAAGACGGCAATGGCAGAGTATAGGATTGAAAAGATAACAGGAGCAGTAAACAAATGAACAGGCCCCTAAGGTAGGAGAGTATTCAAGTGAATAGGACTGAGGAGTAGACAACAAAGGTGAGGGGTTTATATATGTAAGTATGAGAGGTTTAGGGTAGGCCATCTGAGTCCTAAATGATTAAGGGCTGGTGTGAGAAGAGAGACATGAGGGAAAACACAAGGTAGCCATGAGGACGGCGAGAAGTCTGTGTGGGAAGAATGAAATGTCCTCATGGGAAAGAAACAGAGTATAGATCCTGAACTATAACATCAACTGGGCCATTGTAGTCAAGAGGATAATACCCCTGTGGAAGGGGAGTGGGAGCGACTCTAGCATTCTGCATTCCGAATCATTCAAGGACTTTTTCTAGGTAAGCGCACTGATCAATCATGATTTTACTGCTAGTCCAATGAATTCTCATGTGCAGGAACTCCTTTGCAGGGCCTAGGTCTCTGCATTCCCACTTGTGCATAAATACGGCTTTTACTTCTGCAACTATGGCTTTATCAGGACCACAGAACAGGGCATCGTCAACATAGACAATGGCAACCACTACTTGAGTGTTTTTCTTCCAGTATAGGAAAATACCAGCATCAGACTTCAAATATTTGAAGCCGAGGTCTTTCATGGACTCATTATGAGTCTCCCACCAGGCTAGTCTGGCTTGTTTAAGGCCATACAAGGCACATTGTAGACGGAGCACTTTATGCTCTTGTCCTGGGACTACAAAACCTTCAGGTTGTTTCATGTAGATTTCCTTGTGTAGCATTCCATAAAGGTAAGCGCTTCTCACATTGAGTGCTTCTATATGCTAGTTTTCTAAGGCAGCGAGTGCAAGCATAAGCCGCACAGTCTCAAACCTTACAACCGGGGAGAAGATTTGGTTGAAGTCGAGCACATGTGGGATTGCCTTAGACATTAAAAATGCAGCCAATCCAGCTCCCCCTTCACGACATAATTGTTCGATGTCAGCTTCACTGTCAGATGCAGGAGCTTCGGTGGAAGCGGGTGGCGCATTGTGTTCGGGAAGGTTGCCTGGCATTTGAGGTGACTCAGGCTCTGGCTGTCTCTGTTGAGATGGGCCAGGTTCCCTAACTTTGTCTTGCTAGTGCGATTTGCACTCAATCTCCTTCACCTGCTCTATAGGATGTGTATCTTCCCCATAGACATTGTTGGGCCAGATAGGCACATGCTGCTATTGTTGGGGGCACAGTGGGGCAGGAGGGATCGCTGGCAGTGCTCCTCTTGATCCTTTCTTAGGTGCACTAGGAGGGGGCAGTGCCGGGTGAGGCGAAGGTGTGCGAGGAGGGACAGGAGGAGGAGTAGGAACTCATGGAGTGGGTTGACCAGGTCAATAGTCGTTGTCTGCAGGGGGCAGTGGCAGCTCTTGTAGAGGCTCACGCTCACTGGCAACAGCAGGCACAGGAGGTGCAGCAGTCCATGTGCAGTGTAATGCACAATGGGGGAATCGTGATTCATCAAAGATAGCATGTCCAGAGGTGAATAGGACATTGTTGGGAGAACGCATGAATAGGAAATTGGAGTCATTTCCTGGCATCACACCCAGATACACCATGAGTTTGGACTTAGGGGCCATTTTATTAGCCCGCACATCTTCTGGGATATGCACATTAGCAGCACTTCCAAAAACACGAAGATGGGCTATGTCCAGCTGCTGCTTGTATAGCAACTCATAAGGAGTGCACCAGTTATGGCGACACAGCAGTGTTCTGTTGTAGACATGGGTTGCATGTAAAATGCTGAATTCCCACCAACTATCTGGAATGCAGGCGTCATGCCGCATAACTTCAGACTTGTCCATCACAGTACACATGAATCGTTCTGCTTGACCATTTTATTGAGGAGTATGAGGGGCACTTTGGAAAATGCATATCCCCTCCCCCTTGAGCATGTCATCGAAAGCTCTGGACTTGTACTCTCCCCCTGCATCAGATATCTATCCTTGGACTTTCACTCCAAATTGCGTGGACACCATTTGTAAGAAGTGTCTAGTGGCTGTCAATGCAGCATCTTTGGTGCACAAAGCAGTAACATGCCATAGAGGTATAATCATCAAAGAAGGCAATGATGTATTTGTACTGATGGTATGATTCAATGGGGAAAGACTTTAAGTCAGAGTGAATCAATTCAAACGCACGAGCAGCACATCGCTCAGTAGGAGGAAAACTCCTATTGGGAAGTTTACCATTAGCACAACCATCGCAGATGGAGTCTTCCTTTGAAATCTCAACATCTGGCAGACTTTTAGTGTGCTTCTTGGCATGTTTAATGACTTCTTTCGAGGGATGTCCTAAACGTTTGTGAAGGATGTCATACGTGATAGTTCTCATTATGTGGGCACGTTGTCCTTTTAGCGGTAATGCCTCAATTGTGTATAAGCCACAACTGACTCAACCAGGAGTAAATGGGACAAGAATAGTGCCATCACCATAAGTCACTGTAATCTGGTGATTATCACCATGAACTTTAGCTCCATGAGCAAGTAATTGT
The DNA here is from genome assembly GCA_038089535.1 of Hemileccinum rubropunctum. Taxonomy (NCBI): domain Eukaryota; kingdom Fungi; phylum Basidiomycota; class Agaricomycetes; order Boletales; family Boletaceae; genus Hemileccinum; species Hemileccinum rubropunctum. The sequence goes on from JBBPLC010000615.1 coordinate 11,432, forward strand.
CCAAGGGAGACTAGGTGAACACCTGAGTTGGGTATTAAACCAACGTTGTGTAAATCCATGATTTGGGAGTTCCTTTTGGAGTCCTTCCATCACACAAGTACTCTACCTTGTCCTTCAATGTAGATCATTCCAGAGGTAGTCATGACAGGTATCCGTTCATGATGCTTAAATGCCTCATATTCGACGAAGTCAGTTTGATCAGGTGTAAAGTGCATTGAAGCACCAGAGTCAAGGATCCAGAACTTCCCAGAAGGATCACATGAACGCTTATCTTTTGAACTGGTAGGAGCAGAGCACGAAGAGCACAGTCTATCCATGTTAAAAGTAGCTATACAAGGATACCTACGAGTGTCCACTGCGCTATCTACCATGACAGATGACATGTTATTTACTACTGGAGCAGGTAATGCATCAGAGGAAAATATGTCAGTTTGAGTATAAGGCGTGGATTGAATCACTTGCCTGATTATGCGAGGCCATGAAGGATCCTCAAGTCCAGCCATGTCTGCAATCTCCCCATCAATGTCCAAACCATAGATATTGACCATGTTATTGCTATCCCAAGAAGATTGGGGTGGTGCCATGATCTCTCACCTGCGAGAGCATTGACTCTTTCATCATTTGGGAGCAACAGCTACCTCTTCCTCGTTGCTTGAGATCTCCACAATGCGCTGATCATCAGGTAGGTCAGAAGCATTTGATACTGATGAAGGACCAGGGACACCGAATATGAGGTCAGGGTTTTTGAGGATCCAGTTAGGTTCACTCACCCTTTTGCCTTCGCTCGTTTCTTTGTCGAGCTTCCTAATTGTCTCAGTGGACGGTTGGATCTCTAGATGATGAGCGAGGCTGAAAGCCTCTTTGATGTGGGTGTTGGCAGGGGGACCGCTAGCTCCCTGGTAGAATTGTGGAGAAGTGTGCGCGAGGGCATAGGGATCAGGAGTAGGCTCAGGACCAGTCATATATGTGATGAAGGCTGGGGAGGCAATGTGAGCATGGTCAGCCTGTGACTTGCCCTTCTTCTTGCCTCGACGGGTTTTCTTCCCTGATCCTTCCACACTAGCATTCCCTTGTGGCAGTTGCTGCTTGGGTTATTGCTGCTGCTGGAAGCGAGGGTCATCACCTTTCCGTTTCATGGCCGATATTTTATTGGCCTCAGCCGGTTGCTTCCCTTTGTGCCCTCCGAGAAGGTGCTGATCCCATGACAGGACCGCAGCCTTGTGGATCTCGTCGATAGTGGGGGTTTTTGGCGTGCCAGCTGTGTCCTTGGCTTGGATCATCATTTGCAAAACAATATCCATGGTGGGAGGGAGCTTGCTCAAAAGCAGCATCATCTGGATGCCAGCGGGGACATTATAACCAGCGGCCTTCAACCTTGCGAAGAGGTTTGCTGCCTTATCAAGGGCAGGGGCAGGATGTGATAAACTCAGGATTGAGAGCTCAAGTAACTCCTTGAAAATACCATATGCACTAGCTAGGCCGGGCTTGGCATATTCGTCATGGAGCACCTTCACAAGGTTGGCAGCATCCAGGAGGTTGGTATGCTTGGCTCTGATGGGCTCAGAGAGCCTCATCTTAATTAACCCCAAGATCTGGTCGTTGGCTTTGGACCACTGGATCCAAGTGTTTTTGTCATCAGCATTGCTGGTGGTGGTTAATGCCGCTGGATGTGAGAGCTCAAGGGCCCAAGTGGACCTGGTGGACTGGAGGTAGGAGGCCATTGCTGGCCACCATGCCTGCCAGTTCATCCCATTGAAGACAGGGATGGAACGTCCTTCATAGAGAGAGACATAGTAAATGATATCTGAAATGCAACAGCGTCAGCGTGCCATTCCAGCATAGGTTCATTACCATGGCGCTATCTGGTGCATAGGAACAGTCTTTCGACGTTCTCTAGCACAACGAATGTGCAACAATGGTGAGCATGAGGTCAGGCAACATGTAGGTGCAGTCTTTCGATACACACTACAGTACACTGACAGGGCTCATAACCTGTTGAAAGCATACAGGTGGTAAGGTAGAGGAATACCTGACACTCACCAAGGTTTAAGGGGTTAGCTTAAGGAGATGATTGTGGTAAGAACACAAGATGTTCTTCGAACTCAGACGACTGAGTTCCAACTTATATACTACATAGTCCATGTGACTATTTCCTAATAAGGTAAGCTACACTACAACGAGTAAGTAATAAGTAGCGTTGAGAGCTACTACATGGTGCTCAATCAATAGGTTGGAGTCTTCTTCGACCCAATGGATCTTCTTCTCTGTGTGGCGATTGGGCATGGAAGGGAAAGAAGGGCAGGAGGTGCTATTATGGCCAGCACAACAGCAGCAGAAACAAAGTTCCTTTTCAATGCAGCATTTGTGCTCTTCAGGGGTGAGTTTAGCAATGCGATGTGGACTATGTCGACATCCATGGCATTGGGATCTTTGGTAGGGGTGCGGGTGGTGGAAGTAAAGGAATGGAAGTAGGAAGAGGACATCTTGCCTCTTTGAGTGATTTCATCAGCGTAGTCCCACTGCATCTGGAAGTGGGTTGCCTTCTTGTACCACTCTGTGACTTTGGCTGGAGAGGTATCCATAGAAAGGATGTGGCACATGAGGGAGGGAGGAATTCCCGCAGAGAAGTAGTTGATAAGGACATTTTTGTCAGTGATCTCTGTGAGGGCAATGCGGTTTTGAAATGAGGAGATATAGGAATCAAGAGATGGTTTGTGATGCTTGGTCTTAGTGTTTAGAACCATTCGTTTAGTGATGAGCCAAGCAATGGCGTCATTGATGGTATTGTGGTGTTCAAAGGTTTTCTTGAATTCAGTGATGAAGTCGATGAAGGTGCCAAGAGTTACTGTGATTCTGACAATGGTATTTTGTCAAAATGTGTTTGCCCAAGTGAGGGTAGGGCCTTTAGTCATGTATGAGAGGGTGAAGACAAATTGTTTGGCATCAGTGTCATAGACATTGTTGTTTACATGGAGATAGAATTGGACAGTGTTTACCCATGGGGTGACTGTTTTGTAAGAGCCATCAAAGGCTTTGGGGACACAGACACAGAGCTCAGTGGGTTTGGTGGATATGGTGGGAGAAGGTGGTCTAACAAATGGAGAAGGAGTGATGGGTGGAGGAAGGATAACAGGAGGGATGCAAGGTATGGGAAATACTGGGGTGGTGGCAATAGGAGTAGGTGATGGCAGACAAGGTGTTATAGTTCAGGACCTATATGCTACGTTTTCAACTTTTCTTCACTCTCAGACTTAACAATTTCTTTTCATTTTCGAAGTCACATGACTATGGGACTTATCACGTGACCTGAGGCCTAGCCTATGATGTCATCATGACATCATGCCTCATGTCTTTCATCTCCATCTTCTTTCCCATGAGGATGCTTCCTCTTTCCCACATGGACTTCTCTCCGTCCTCGTGGTTACCTTGTGTCTCCCTCATGTTTCCCTTCTCACACCAGCCCTTAACTATTTAGGACTCAGATGACCTACCCTAAACACCCCATACTTACATATATAAATCCCTCCCCTTTGTCGTCTACTCCTCAGTCCTATTCACTTGATTACTCTCCTACTTAGGGGCCTGGTCATTTGTCTACCACTCTTCTTTAC
>JBBPLC010000616.1:0-14939 GCA_038089535.1 Hemileccinum rubropunctum
CAGTGATAAAGGCAAAAGGAGGGCATACAAAGTACTAAAATTACAGAGTAGAAATGTTGCTCAAATAAGTGTCCCAATGACATGTCATTTTAAAATTGTTATATCTCAGTGCTATGACAGCCAAACCTCATGCCTAAGGGCTCATTTGTAGGGCAAGAGTTAAGGCTATTGATGACCTTGCAAGGGTCAGAGCTGATTTCTTTTAGTTCTCTTGCAATTATAAAGTCTTTCTAAAATGGCCCAACATTGGGACACTTATTTGAGCCACTGTATGACAAGGAGTTACTTGCCATCATATGCGCTCTCAAAGAGTGGCATCATTATCTCATCGGAAAAGCTAACTTTGAAATCTGGACAGACTATAAAAACCTAGAATACTGGAAAAAACCACAAACACTGTCCGACCAACAAGCTCATTGGCATGAACTCTTACAAAGTTCAACTATACTCTAATCTATAAGCCTGGCACCACAAATGGCCATGCTGACACTCTATCTCACCGCCCTGATCATGGGAACACCATTGACCAGCTCAATGAAAATGTTACCATTTTTCCTTCAACTGTTCTCTGGTCCTCATCCCTTTCTATCCCAGTCAAACTTACCTCCCCAGACACCTGTCTGCCCTTGAAAGGCTCCTCTGATGCTGTAGGTTTTGACCTGTATTCCACCATCGATCTTGACATTCCTGCTCACAACCAAGCCCTTATCCCCACCCATGTCAAGATCCAACTCCTTTCAGGCACCTATGGGAGAATTGTGCCCCATTTAGGCCTCGCCTTCAAACATAAAATCAATGTCATGGCCAGAGTCATTGATGCTGATTATAGGAGAGAAATTGGCATAATTCTCTTTAACCATTCCAACTCTTCTTTCCATATCTCTAAATTTGACTATATCTCACAACTTATTATTGAAAAAATAGAAAACCCCACACTAACACAAGAAAAAACTCTCAGCGAGTCTCAACAAAACAATAAAGGCTTTGGAGGGGATTCAAGTGAATAGGACTGGGGAATAGACAACTATAGGGTATGGTATATATAGTAATTAGCGATGGGTTTAGGGTAGGTCATCTGAGTCCTACATAGTTAAGGGCTGGTAATAAGAAGCATACAATGAGGAGGACACAAGGATGGCAAGAAGTCCATGTGGGAAGAAAGAAGCATCCTCGTGTGAAGGAAGACAAAGATGAAAGACATGAGGCATGATGTCATGGTGACATCATGGGCTAGGCCTCAGGTCACATGAGGGTTCTCACAGTCACGTGCACTGGTCATGTCATGTGACTTCGAAAAGAATAACTGTTAAGTATGAAGACAAAGGAAAAAATGAAAACATAGCATATAGGATCCTGAACTATAACAATGTGATCCACATGTATGTATTCCCACACCAGCCCTATAGTACAGGAGCCTCCCCTAAACCCAATACCTATCACTATATATACCATAGCACCCTCCTGTACTTTCCTTAGTTCTATCCACCTCCCTCTTGCCTGGTTCCCTACATCCAAACTGCCTAAGAGCCATAGTGGGTGTTCTACCTCACTTTTGCCAGGTTATGCCATCCCATTACAAAAGGCACTCATCACCAAACCCTTCCCCTCCTCATCATCATTGCTAGCCAACAGAACCCACAAGGCAGAGTGGCTATTTATAATCATTTGCCATTCCACTCTATTACATGAATTTTACATAATACAAACAGGAGTGGAACAGTGATCACTTCCAACATGTCACACTCAAGCATTTGGGGCTTCATATCCAATTGGAACACCCTCTGGGTTTTGTGTGCTATAATCACAAACTGGCTTCTGGAGATGACTTTGTGGTAATTGACACTAACAGTGTCCACATAATTAGCATAGACTTCTGTGGGTGTAAGCAAGCACAAATGCCATACAAACAACTCCTTTGCATGCATTGGTTTCCTGCAACCACAATGGAGCCATGCACTGCAGCTACATTTGCAGTCCTCAAGAATTTTCATTTGCTTTTGTTGGAATCCAAAGTATCTGCTTATGAGTTTTATTATAGCCTTGTGCACCTTACTGACAACATGGGGCTCATGGAAGTTTGGGTATATATCTTTATTTTATATCATACCCCATTACTGATGACATACAGGATCATTATAGCACTTTCATGCAGATGACACAAGAATACTGCCACCTAAAGCAACTCAAATGTGCTGGGAGAGGGCATGTGATAGTATTCAATCATAGTCATTCTGGATCATTCCAAAATGCACACACCAGAACAGATATTCCAGTGTATTCCCATCAGTTCCAAGTCCCATATCGGAACCAATATTCCAGAACCACTTCTGGAATGTTCCTGCACTCTTCTAGACTTCCAGACTAGAAGCATCTCCAGAACTACTAGGACCACTTCACAAAGTTTCTTGTATCTTTCCAAACTTGGAACTACTTCTGAGTTTTTCCCATGCCCTTCTAAGCTCAGAACCACTGGAATCACTTCCAGAACTTTCCTGCACCTTTCTGGACTCAGAAACACCAGAATAGTTGGAAGTGCTTCTATGATATAACCTTTTGTCACTTAACCCTTTAGTGTGTTCACCTTTCTATTACATCATATTATTACCTTTCTTCAGGTTCATTAACACATCACTACTGATAACATAATATGAGTATACCTCTGCCCATAGTATATATATCTTGACCTCACTTACAGGTATCTCAGTCTTTTTCACCCATCTTAGGCAGTGGCTGAGGTAAGTACTTTTTACTTGACTTATACTCTTAGCTAATGTACTATAGCAGAGGGCATTCCTGCCCATTACTTAGGTGAATATAGTCATTTTTGCCCACCTTAGGCAGCAGCTGAGCAGAGGGCATTTATGTTATAGTTCAGGACCTATATGCTACGCTTTTTCACTTTTCTCTCATTTTGTGGACTTAACATTTCTTTTCCTTTTCAAAGTCACATGACTCATGCATGTGACCATGAGAACTCTCACATGATCTGAGGCCTAGCCCAATAATGTCATCATAACATCATGCCTCATGTCTTTCATCTCTGTTCCTTTTTCCATAAGAACACTTCCTTATTCCCACACAGACTTCTCACCATTCTCATGTTTGCCTTGTTCCTTCCTTCTCTACCAGCCCTTAACTATTTAGAACTCAGATAACCTACCCTAAACCTCTCCCTAATCCCTATATATACTATACCTTGTAGTCATCTCTTTTCCCAGTCCTATTCACTTGAATCCTCCTCCACCTTTGAGGCCAGTTTCATCTTGTGTTGTAGTTCAGAATCTACATGCTACGTTTTTCACTCTTTCCTTACTTTGTGGACTTGTCATTTCTTTTCTCTTTTCAAAGTCACATGACCAATACATGTTACCATGGGAACTTCTGACATGACCTGAGGCCCAGATCAATGATGTCATTATGACATCATGCCTCATGTCTTTTATCTCCATCTCCTTTCACATGAGAACGCTTCTTTTTCCCACACGGGCTTCTTGCCATCCTCATGTTCACCTTGTGTTTACCTCATGTTTCTCCTTCTCTACTGGCCCTAAACTAATTAGGACTCAGATGACCTACCCTAAAACCCATTGCTAATCACTATATATACCATACCATGTAGTTGTCTCTTTCTTGGTTCTATTCATTTGAATCCCTCTTCATCAGTGGGGCCAGTTTCACTAGAGTACCACTCCTGTACTTTCAAATTCTACTCCTTCTCTGCCTTTGCTGAAATCATCCTCATTAATGGACACTACTCATTGTTGCTCTAGTACATATTGTACCTGGGCACCATTCACTTTCTCATCAAAGGATACTACATTGTTGTTCACTGTTGGATCGACACCCATCATTGCAACATTGTTACTCTCGCTGAAGTCACACTCTGCCTAGATTAGGTTGAGCATTCCTTGTTGTGTGGTTCAGGTTCCACTCCATTTCATCTTGAGTACCACTCCTATATTTCCTCTTTTCTATCCTACTCTGCATTTGTTGACCTGGTGCCTGTTATTGCACCCTACTTGTTTATCTCATGGATACTCTACCTGGGCACCACCATTTTCATCCTCACCAACATCCAAGTCTTCATCCATGTCTAGATTGACGTTTGGACTCATGAACTTATCATCATCTCAGAAGTCACTGCTGCCCTAGATTAGGGTATCGTCTCTTAGTTCTTTTTTGTCATTGTTCAACACCAGTTTCAATTTATGCCCATTACTTAGTTTTGTCAGCATGATCCAAAGGGTAAAGACACCATGTGAAACATAGTGGAACCAGAAAACAACTAAAAGAGAACTCCACCTAATCTAGGCAGAGAGCAACTTCAGCAACTGCATGAATGGTACAGGTCCTAGCATCAAGCCAGATGTGGACCAAGACGTGGTATTTAAGGACAAGGAAATGAATGGTGCCCAAGTAGAGCATAAACATTTTATGATGATCAGCATCCGTTTATGAGGACAAGTTCGGCAAAGGCAGAGTAGGAATGGATTGGAAACTAAGTAGAGTGGTACTCATGAAAAACCTGGCTCAAGTGGAGGGAAGTTCAAATGAATAGGACTAAGGAAAGAGACAACTAGAGGGTAAGGTATATATAGTGATTATGGACAGGTTTAGGGTAGGTTGTCTGAGTCCTAAATAGTTTAGGGCTGGTTAATGGAAGCATACCATGAGGAGAACACAAGGACAGTGAGAAGTCCATATGGGAAGAAAGAAACGTCCTTGTGTAAGAAGAGATGGAGATGAAAGACATGAGGCATGATGTCATAGTGACATCATGGGACTAGGCCTCAGGTCACGTGCACTAGTCACATGACTTCAAAAAGGAAAATAAATGTTAAGTATGCAAAAATGGAGAAAAATGAAAACATAGCATGATAAGTCCCAAACTATAACACCATGCAAGAAGGCAAATGTGCTGTGGAATGCCCCACTTGTCCTTATCCAGGCATTAACTTACTGTGGGGTTGGGAGATGAAGAATACTCCACAAGGGTTCATGTTTCCTTGTGCTTCATGCTTCATGGATACTAATCAGTTATGTGTAGCTAGATTTATGTATGTACTCTTCATTGCAATTGATACAAATTTCCACTTGAAACAGAAAATGGTATCATCTGATCATACTGATCCAAGTCTCAACTGTGGGTGGACATACTTCATTGAAGAGGAGGAGTCTTCATCAGTAAATTCACACAGTGCTTAAACTGGCTTTATATGTCTTTATGTGTCTTATTTTGCTTAGCTGACTACCACAACACCTAAAAGCTCATTCAAAAACTTGTTTTGACATCTTCTTCATGTTAAAATGTAGTGTAGTCAAGGTTTTCAATGTTATAGAACAGTGTATGATAATATTGTACATGATATGTACTTTGACAAGCTAAATAAGACATATAAGACAGATTAAGCACTGTGTGAATTTACTGATGTTACATAACATACTTGGTGACAGTATTCAACCATAGTTGTTCCGAATCATTCCGAACCGGAACAAATGTTCCAGTGTATTCCCAGCAGTTCCATGTTTCATATTGGAACCAACATTCCAGAACCACTTCTGGAATATTCCCATGCTCTTCCAGAGTTCCAAACTGGAAGCATCTTTGGAACTACTGGAACTACTTCAAGAAGTTTCTTATATCTTTCTGAACTCAGAGCCACTTCTGAGTTTTTCCCACACCCTTCTGAGCTCAGAACCACCAGAATCACTTCCAGAACTTTCCCATGCCTTTCCAGACTCAGAAACATCAGAACAGTTGGAAATGCTTTTATGGTATAACCTTTTGTCGCTTAACCTTTTGGTGTTCACCTTTCTATTACATCATATTACTACCTTTCTTCAGGTTCATTAACACATCACTATTGATAACATAATACGAGTATACCTCTGCCCATAGTATATATATCTTGACCTCACTTACAGGTACCTTGGTTGTTTTCACCCACCTTAGGCAGTGGCTAAGGTGAGTACTTTTTATTTGACTTATACTCTAAGTTAATGTACTATAGCATAGGGCATTCCTGCCCATTACTTAGTTTTGTCACTTGGGGGCTTGAGCAAACATGTGTCAAGAGATGAATGAGTAGATTTAGAGATGCTACAAGAACCACTGATGGGCCCTCAATAGCAAAGCACATGCATCAGTCACAATGCCATCAACATGGCTGACTCAAAATTGTCACATGAACTGGCAGCTACTGGGGTTGGGACTGTAGATTGTGCTCAACATGAGATGAAGTTGCTGAATGGCATTGGTGATCTTCAAAAGGGAGAAAGATATGTTTTCCAAGTCATCTTTGATTATGGGTATTGAATGCTTATCAGCCAGGTACATCAACATGGACTATCTCATCTTCTCAGCTGTTACACACTTTGCCCTTATCATGTTCAATTTTTCATACAGTATCATATGTCAGTGGCACAAGAAACTGTGGACCCATAGGTCCACCATGCCAGAATAAATCCACCTGGAGCACAACACAAAGATCATCCATTTTTTTTGTTCCAAAATTCCATCTGAAGGCCCATCACTTTGGAGATTCTAATTGGAAGAAGCAGATTGGGTTTGGTATGCAATGCCTGTCATTACTCAGTATACATCTAACATTCTATATCTTTGCAGGTAAAAGCATGTTATGCAAATTGACTGAAGGTCTGCAGAGCACACAGATCCGTCGTCTCAAACTTGAGGAGCTCAAGGCTACCATCGAGCCAATGCTAATAAACCAATGGATCACTGAATTGCAGACTTGGGAAGATAACAAGTCAAAACCCAACCTGTTTGAGAGTCACATAGCCCGTAGGTGTTCAATAGAATGGTGACATGTTCATATTCAGAGCTTTTCAATCTATTCAGCCATGACACAGTCTGCCGTCAGGCTGTGCCTCACAGAGCAGGAAGCACGTGATCTGCGAGAAGAGGCAGACAAGTCAATGCATGTGGATGTCTCACCTTTCGTCTTGATTGCTTCCGGGATGGACATTCAAGACTTACAGTGAGTATCATCTGCTGGTTATTAATATGGATGTACATCTAACTGTCGCGAGATGTTGACTGGCCAGGGATAGGGATGCACTAGGATTGCATGTGACTGACCTACAGAAAAGTAATATTACTGCCCGTCGGAACGCTCTCCAGAGAAGATTAGATGGATGGATGCAAGCTCAATTATTATATATACCTTCAGTGGCAGCACTGCGTACTATGACAAACGATGCAGCCGATCCCGAAACCAACACTGCCGAAAATATCAAATTCTGGTTACCCTCGGAACTTAGTCTGGGCACCCCTTGCGATGAACAGTTGAGAACTATTGAATGGGAGTTGAGATACTCGCAAGCTAACGGCGCCCTTAACGAGGTTTGTTTGGCCATTCAGTGGTACACTCATGCTAACCACTCCGTTAATGAGGTTCGTCGTGCAATTCAATTGCACGCTCATCTCACTATTTTCAAAACAAATAATATTTGTGGTCAGCAGGCTAACACGCGTGCACGTACTGCTCTTGACCACGCAGAAAGGAAAAAGCGACAAAATAAGGCTAAGTACATTGCAGCACGCCAGGCTCTGAGTGTGCTAGGCGCATCGCTCAACAAGGAGGGATGGGAGGATTACCTTCGTCCGTTGTATGACACTGACATGAGACATATGACCAACATGCTAGATGGTGAAATGGAGGGGACGAGAAATTTGTCATGGATTTGAAAGGTACCTGGCATTTTGGGAAACACGGATGATAATCTTCGTAATTGTACGTTTTTCCTCTCATGCACTTGGTTAGCAACTAATTCGGATTAGGCTTGCGCATTGAATGGTGCAAAGCGCGCGCTCGAGCAGCTCGCTAGGCAGAGGATGTCATACTTCTCAGAGAAGAAATGCACAGAATTTTAGCATTTTAAAAATGGGAAGGCGATCTATGGATGCAGCGTGCATCCGCTCGTACCTTTGAGAAGGAGGCTGACCATGAAGGGTCATCTGCTTATGCTAAACGGCAGGCGGCGCTCCGATTCGCTATGCTCTCAGCATTTGAGTCTAGTTGGGAGGATATTAGACAGGCAGGCGAGGATTCGAGTCTTCGATTTCTCTTAACATAATTCATCTTAACATCATTGAGAAAAGTGACCTGTGTGATGTATCAGTCTCGTCATCGATAACCCTGCACAAGAACACACTTACCAGAACTGATATATCATCAAGTACTGACCCGCGTGTCTGATGGATCAGTCCCATTGGCAAGGAGGACCGTCCCTGGTATATCATAGAAAATGTAAGTAACCTGTTCTGATGTATCAGCCCCATTATCGCGCGCACGAGAACGCACTTACCAGAATTGATATATCGTTGAGAGAAGTGACCTGTGTGTGTGATGTATCAGTCCCGCTGTTGACACCAGTGCACGCAAGCAGGCTTACCAGCACTGATGTACCAGCAACAAGGACCGTCTGATATATCATAGAAAATGTAAGTAACCTGCATTGCATTGTGATGTATCAGCTCCATTACCGCATGCGCAAGAATTCACTTACCAAAACTGAGAGAGGTGACCTGCGTGTGTGATGTATCAGTCCCGCTGTCGACGCCAGTGCACGCAAGCAGGCTTACCAGCACTGATGTATCAGTAGTGACGAGGACCGTCCCTGATATATCATAGAAAATGTGAGTAACCTCCATTGTGATGTATCAGCCCCGTTATTGCATGCTCGAGAATGTACTTACCAAAACTGATATATCATTAAGAAAGGTGACTTGCGTGCGTGATGTATCAGTCCTGCCATCAATGGCACGATGCCCGTGAATGCAAATGTACCTAAGTACTAGCACTGATGTATCAGTGGCGAGGCGGACCGTCCTTGATATATCATGGAAAGGGTGAGTGAATGCTGAGCAACTTAGCTTCGTGTAATACATGACTTGTCAGTGTAATGTATCACTGATCTATTAGTGATGCGGCGGTAAGAGAACAACACAACTTGAACGGAGATTGAAACTAGCAATGTACCACATTAACGTGCTAGCTACCGTACGTTTCATACATCATTATCGCGTTATCGACTGATCACACGGAAAAAAAATCCCCCACCGAAAAAGAAAACATCCGCCCCCCAAAAAAAAATTATGTTTTTTTGGTGAACGGAGCGTCATACAGACCCCGCCAAAACGTCAAGTATTGTTTCGTGATGGACGCGTGCACTGCATTTCACGCTTCAACGGCCGTTTATTCGGTACTCAAACTTGTTATTCAGATTGATATTTCGGACAGGACAGCACAAATATACAAACATAAAACTTTGACTACCATCCTATAGCCCATTGACCAAACATCAGATTCTGCCGCTACTCAAACTTAAAACTAAACACCGAGTCCGATCACCACGTTACTAAACTCGGACACAGTCCTTTCAAAGTCACCTGCCTAGAATAGCAAAATTCGCTTGTAGTCGTGCCTTCGGATCATTGAGTGCGATGTCCGGCCTTCCATATATCGAGCAAGAGTAACCAAATCAGGGAGTCCGAAACACACGCGATCGCCGACACAACTTAAACCTGTCTCATTGGGTCCAGGAATTTGTCCCTGTGTAGTATACCGCATTGCACCCAACCCTACTGCAAGGAAGGTGAGTAGTAAACGCGGGTAATAGAAAACAAATTGAACTAACACTTTTCTCATCTTCAAATCCATCTTCTATTCCTGTATTCAGCACCACCAACACAGAATGCCCCCCAAAGGTTCAAAGAAATCGAAGCAAGGAGACGCAAACATACCGGCTACTGCAGAAGGATCAGGGAGAGGTATGGTGAGTGAACGAATGCGTCAATTAGTTGTATAGCATCGATCGATATTAATCAATCTTCGGTCATATATGGATAGAATGTGAAACTTGACGACACCCTGCACCTGCAAAGGTGTGGTAGAAAAGGGACCGCGACCGTTGATGACAAAATTCTCAAGCGTCAACAGCTTGATTCCCTTGCAGAAGCCGCGCAGCTCGGCTGGGCACGCTTAGACATCCTGAAGTATTCGGAGGCCATTCAATTTGGACGATGGAATTCACGGAGTATCAATCCGATGAAGGCCAGTCAACTGAAGGATTCGTTCCTGTTGAATGGGTTGGACCGGTTCAACTCCCTCCATGCGATCCCGCTGGTGGTGAACAAGGGGATGGTCAAGGAGGGTAGCTATACTGACGAAAAAGATTTGCAGGTGGACCTGCCCGAGTTGGAACTGGAGCTGAATGCAGACGATCAGATCTTCGCTGCAGGTGGTCAGCATCGACACACAGCATTGCAGTTGTGGAAGGAGTACCAGGAGGGCCGACTGAAGGCATTACAACAACGAGCACGACAGCTCTGTGACGAGGACGCAGAGGCTGACGAGGCAACTCTTGCGACGGAGGAATGCAACAAAGTGGTGGTTCCAGAGATGAAGAAGTTGTCGAATATTTTAGAGTATGGAGGACAATGGATGGTTGTATTGTTCGACGTCGGTAAGTTAAGATGTTTCCTTTTTTACACTCCAGCCAAATCTACCTATAGGTGAAATGTATGATTTCTTTCTCTATAATGCTAACTATCATCTTTTGTGCGTATAGATAAAGTTGACGAGAAATTGGGACTCCATCTATCCCAAAATGAGACGCGTTTCACGTACATGGAATCGCCGGAGGAAGGTCTGGTCCAGAGGCTGAAAGAGCGTTTGGTAATGAACCAGAACTGGGAAAACTTCCCCAAAGCGCCTGTATCCAAAGGACCGGTGTATCGTCAACACGAACTGCTCGCGCAAGAATACGTTTTCGATTTTCTCAATACCTGCCTCCAAGCCGGACACCATTATCTTGGTACATCAGAGTTCACCCTCAATCGACTTTATGATCACATGGTGTCACCATATGGTGGAGTAAGTCCCCTTTCATGGGAGCGTATTGACCCGAACCACAAGCTGAGAGGAGCGATATACAGATACTTACACATTTGACGAAAATGTTGGGAATCCGGCTTCGTATGTGTTTCAACACAGTGGACGTCACAGAAAGTCGTCTCCGGGCGTTGAGGAAGAAGACGCCCGAGGATGCAAAAGGGCCAATTGACGAAGCACTTGCACTGCATGATGAATTAGCAGATGCGGACTTTGTTGAGGACGCCCTGACTGAAGGTATTTACGGCGTTCTTGAAGATGCCTGGCACGATAGTTTCGAAACAAAGGAGGCGCAGCAGTGCTTCGGAAGGGAGGGTTCCGCTGCCTGGTTAGCAGCTTGGGACAGGTACACGAACATCCTCCCTAACTCCCTGAAGACGTTTGTAGAGGATCTTCACGAGAACAACATCCTGGAAAGCCTCTCGAAGGAGACACAGACCACTCTGAAGACGTGCGCCACCAAAGTCTCATTCATGCTCGAATTCCGCGTCGCTAGCACATCTATGGACCCATACGTCCTCCTGCCGTTCATGTGCAGGAGCATGTTCTCTTTTGTTGCAAAACGACTTGATACCATCAAGAACGCGATAGCAGAGGTGAGGATTCCTTTGGCCGTTAATCGCACAACATTACTTTGGAACCTTTGTGTGACTTCGATGCTTTTATGATGCTAACGCTCTTCAAGTTATCTAGCTGGTGGTCTCCCTTTGTCTATCTGGCGAAAGCTCACGGGACGGGGTGGCAAACCAAGTCGTCTTCTGTCGAAATGATGCGAGCGATTATGTCGCATCCTCTCATAAAAATGAGACAACGGGAAGTAGCATTGAACAATGTACGTCAACATGTCCCGCGTTACCTGATTCAACGCTCATAGCATCGTAAATAAGGTCATTGGCACAATTCTTAATGAACACGCTGCGATGCTCCGACTGGAGCAGGAGCTACAGGAATTTGGTGTACCACCACGCCCCACCACGGCCAAAGCTCTTGGTGCTATGTTCTCCGCAACATCAGCAAAGAACAAGGGAAGGCAGAAGGTGACGACAAAAGATGATGGAGGCGAATGCATTACTGTCACCGATGCCGAAGAAGAGAGGCAAGTGAAAGAGGAGGAGGGATCTCAGTCCCATGCTGGGAGTCACAAAGAACGAGCCATGAAGCGAGAGGATGCAGAACACTCAACGAAGGCAGAGCCAGGCACATTGGAGGCAGAGGTCCATGAGGCTGCAGCCGTCATCTCCACCGCCAGATCCATCTCCAAGTCAACCGCTGCAGTCCTGCCCATCCTCAAATCGTGGTCGCGCTCATCCAAGATCTCGTCCGACATCACTGACAATGCATTTCGTGGGCAGAATTTACTTGCCTTTCATACGTTCGAGTGGGCGGTAGGTACTGGTCCTTCAAAAGCACGTAATTGTCGTGCATTGGCACAACTTTCGATATTAGAGCACTCCATCGTACAATCATACCGTCCCTACCTACTCAACGTTCCCGGCAGTGCGGCTGCATACCTCCGTGACGCTATGTTCAACTGTAGCCGCAAGTTGCTTGTTACCACAACAACCAATTCTGGCGGTCTCCGACAATCAACACTCACCCCGCAACCACCTACTGCATTGAAGTCGACTTCTTTCTGGCCTGATGGGATCTCAGTCGATGCCGTTGTCTTGGAGGGGACGTCTTTTGACATCTCGCAAGAGTTTATTAACTGGCGCAAGTCTGTGCAACGCTCCCAGCAGACGATCGCGGTTCAAAAGGTTGTGACGCTGGTGGAAAATACGACAGCTTGTTGGGACGTACGTTTTGTTCAACCGGGGAGGGATTACGAGGGTAAACCGACACTCCAGCCAAACATTCAAGACGCACTGGAGAAGCTGGTCAAGGTATGTAGTTAATGTCATGTGTTGTTGGTTATATAACTCACCTGCCACAATGGTCATTAGGAGATATCGAAGAACGCGTGGCTTCAACGGCACCCGAAACACAAAATCAAGACCGCAGAACAATTCCTGAAAGATGCAGAGACGGAGCCGCTGGACGTCCGATATTCACACGTTATTCAAGAGGACGACTCACAGGCATGCATACAACCTCGCCGTGACAACTTCAAGTTGCTCACTCGCGAGGAGGAAGAGGCGGTGTTGCAGAAAGAGGCGGAAGAGAGGCAGAGAGTAATCGATGAAGCGAAGAAGGCGGCTAGCGAAAGCGAGAATGGAAGGGAGGGCGAAGGGAAGTCAGATGGGAGGAAAGGGGAGGATGGTAAGTAGATTCCCAACCGTCTAATGAGGCGAATGAAATTGACGATTTGCTATAGCAGTGATGATGAAGCAAGATGATGTCAACGGTGGCGAGGGAGACGCAGGCGGAAGGAAGGTGATCGGGGGTGTAGAAGGTGAGAAGGGTAAAGCAGGAGACGAGGCGGGCAAGTTATCAACCACACCACCTGGTAAGTCCTGTGTTCCTCACTGGCATGCTGGACTGTGTGGGGGTGAAGGTGAACAGGCGGACGCTGAAGATACTAATGGTGTTGTCACTCCCCTGACAGGACCGGACGGTGGCAACGTTCGGCCAAAACCACTTCCACCCCCTCGTAATTACCCTGTGGGAGTGGCCGCTTTGATAGCCGACGAGCAGGACAACCGGAAGAAAACCAAAACAAGCCAGCCACCGTTTACGCAAACTGAAAGTCCTTTCATCACCCCTCCTTCAATCCCCATTCGATCCCAGGTGTCAACCTTCGTTGATCTTTCTCTCCAAGACTACGATATGAACGCTGAAAATTCGTTTCCACCAGAAAGTGAGTGCCAGATTATATCGCATTGGAACAACTCCTAAGCTCTAAGTCAGCTGCGCCATCCGAACCAGAGATTTTCAACCAAATCAAGGGAACAAAAAAACTGGCCCAGAAACCCAAAGTCAATCACCAACAACCGACTTCCTCTGCAGTCCCGATAACTCGCAAGCGGAAAAACTCAGTGGCGGGGTCTAGTGATGCTAGTCGAAAGCGTCGTAGCATGCAGCAGGATGGATTTGAATGGAATGGCTAGGTACACGGTGTCATCATACGTCTTAATTGTTGCAAATTTCCGAGGTATTTTTGTCATACTACAGCTGTTTCGGACATTCTTGTCCCGACGTGCGAATTCGCGTTTGAAATTTTGAAAAATCAAAGAAGTCAATGATCGTAATTTACATTGTGTGCATCGTTTATCGACTACAGTGGCCCGCAAATCCAAGAAGCGTGCACCCAAACGGACAAAGACATCCTCACCTACCGTTACTGATGAGAACGCATCGCTAGAAACGACCAGGAACGTGCGGAACTCATCAAGCTCACAAATGAAGCACTCGGTGAGCCAGACGACGACTCCGCTGCAAGCAAGTCTGCTCCGATCCATACGGCTGATCCAGGCCATGCAGCCGATCCGGGCTATACAGTTGCTCTGGGCCATACAGTGTCCTCATCGGGGGTGAGGGAAATTTTTACCAAGAATCTCATTCAACTAACCAAGGTCACATTCAGCCCAATGCGACAGAAAACACGATAGCGGACCTACAAATAGATGATGATGGCCATGACACGCGCCGTGACATCAGTTACGACTCGGAAGGTCAAGAACTCCTATTCAATGTGGCTCAGCATTTTGTTTATAGACATGGTCGAAGGCGTGGCATACCCGCCACCGATTAAGACCAAGACCCCTCAGTTGGGACACAAGGTCCAGCGCAGCCGGATTGCTTATTGCAAAAAAGAAACACCCGTCGCCGAAGTCATGTCGAAGTGCGGCCTGGTGTGACATTGCCGATGTGAGCGAAGTCAATACACCATTACCGGAACTAGGTGGCTCCTGCCGCCCAGGACCTTGCTTGCAAATCATAATGCTCAAAGTGCCCTCTGCACGATGAACAGCGTGATGTCCAATCCAGCGGACGACTTGCGAGCTCTTTGACGCGTCTTGATAACTTTACCGGACGGAAGTACGATCGTCTGTTATATCGCCGTATAATTTTGGGTAGAACAAC
>JBBPLC010000617.1:0-14921 GCA_038089535.1 Hemileccinum rubropunctum
AAGGGCCGGTGTGGGAATACATACATGCGGATAACATGAGGTGTCCATGAGGTAGTCGCGAGGCATGACATCACTGATGATGTCATAGCCTAGACCGATGAGGTCATAGCTCCAGGCCCTACGATGACGTCATGTCACGTGACCAGTCTAGGTGCGGTCCTAGACCCTAAGCCTAGCTGTGGGGGTTGTCACGTGAGATGCTATCCGATAAGATAAGATAAACATCCAAGTGTTATAGTAGTCGTATATCGCGAATCCTATAACACAAGCGGTGGTCATCATGTGAAAGAAAAGCATTAGCAAGAAGTGTAGAACGAATGCTAATGCGAAAGACAAAGAAAAAGTGAATCGTAACAGAGAGTAAGACAAATGAATAAGACTGGCTAACCAAGTCACATCGCTACCCTATATATACTACTACAGAAGAGTGCACAGACCAAGCAGTGTACTCTAGGGTAGGTCTAATGTAAGGAATGTGGTAGTGGTGAGGCATGATGTCATAGTGACATCATGGATCTAGGCATAGTCCAGAATGGCCTGTAGGCACATGATCATGGGAACTAGCATGTGCCCCTAAGGTACAATAGATAAGATAACAGTGGCCAAGTCATGTGATTGTGGGAACTGGTCACATGACCTCAAAAGTAGAAATCGTAAGTCCAGGTAAAGGAGAATGCAAGGAATGTAATGGTAAGCAGTAGTGTCATAGCCCAAACTACAAAAATTTAGGGGAATAGCAAGTTCAGTAATGACAATAATGGACTGGGTGTGGATGTCAATTCAGACATGGAGCATGATAAGAAGTTTGAAAGCATGGATTGCAGTGGTACTCAAGAAAATCCTAGCCCCAAGTGGAGAGGAAATCAAATGGATAGGACTAAGGAAATAGATGATGAAGAGGACAGATTTTTATAGTGACTAACAATGGGTTTAGGGAAGGTCATCTAAGTCCTAAATAATTTAGGGCTAGGGTGAGAAGAAGAAGAAGAAGAAGGACATGAGTACAGTGAGAAGTCCATGTTGAAAGAAAGAAGCATACTCATGTGAAAGAAATGGAAATGAGGATAACATGAGGCATGATGTTACAAGTGATGTTATAGGCTAGGCATATGGTCATATGATATTTCCATGGTCATATGATATTCCCATGGTCATATGATATTCCCATGGTCATGTGCATTAGTCACATGACTTAGAAAATGGAAAGAAAGTGTTAAGTACAAAATGAAAGAAGGAAAATAAAGATATAGCATGAGGTCCACAAACTATAACACTTACTATATAAACCCTCTCCCTTCATTGTCTTTCCTTAGTCCTATTCACTTGATCTACTCTCCACTTGGAGCCTAGGTCTTTTCAATATTACTCCTTTCTTTGCACTTGCTGTCTTGGTCTCTATTACTAGACCCTTTTATGCTGTACTTGTGTACTATCTACATTTCAATTGATTCCTTGTATATTGTTGTTGACCTCTTTGTTGACACTTATTGTTGCCTCAATATTATCTCTGTCTCACTTGCTCAATCCATATTTTAAGGGTTAGACTTGCTCTAGTGGTTTAGTCCCATTTCACTTTAGTATACTGATAAAACCATTATACAGTGCTATGAAGGAGCTGGTTGGGCCTTCCCTGTCAAAACTTATGAAAATACCAACAACTACCAAGTCCATTGTTGTAGTTTGGGACACTATCACTTACTGTTACATTCACTGCTTGCGCCTTTACCCAGACTTATGATCTTTACTTTTGAGGTCATGTGACTTGGCCACTCTTTATCTTATCTATTGAACCTTAGGGGCATGTGCTAGTTCCCATGATCACATGCCTACAGGTCACTCTGGACTATGCCTAGATCTATGATGTCATTATGACATCATGTTATAGGATTCGTGATATGTTTACTATAACACCTGGATGCTTATCTTATCTTATCAGGTAGCATCTCACGTGACAACCCCTACAGCTAGGCTTAGGGTCTAGGACCGCACCTAGACTAGTCACGTGCTGTGACGTCATCATTGGGCCTAGAGCTATGATCTCATTGGTCTAGGCTATGACATCATCAGTGATGTCATGCCTCATGGTCACCTCATGGACACCTTATGTTACCTTATCGTATATATTCCCACACCGGCCCTATAGTACAGGAGCCTCCTCTAAACCCGTCTCCTTACATATATATACTGTAGTCCCCTTTTGTACTTTCCCCAGTTCTATTCACTTGTCTCTTGCCTGGTTCCCTATGTCCGAACTGCCTGAGAGCCATAGTGGGTGTTCTCCCACACTCCTTGCAAGATTATGCCATCCCATTACGAAAGGCACTTGTCATCGAACCCTTCCTTCTCCTCCTTGGCCATATTGTAACGGAGTAGAATGGCAAAGGAACCAACTCCAATGAGGATGGCCTAGCCTCTAGCTAGGATAGTCCAAGTGTTGCCTAGAATGATAAATATGATAGCAGCCCTATAATGGTGGCAAGCCAGCAGAAGGAGAGGATGAGTGGTACTCAAGTGTACTCAGGCCCTACTAGGTGGAGGGTAAGACAAATGAATAAGACTGGCTAACCCAGTCACATTGCTATCCTATATATAGTGGTACCCTATCGTGCACAGACCAAGCTGTGTACTCTAGGGTAGGTCTAAAGTAAAGGAATGTGGTAGCGGCGAGGCATGGTGTCATAGTGACATCA
The DNA here is from genome assembly GCA_038089535.1 of Hemileccinum rubropunctum. NCBI lineage: Eukaryota > Fungi > Basidiomycota > Agaricomycetes > Boletales > Boletaceae > Hemileccinum > Hemileccinum rubropunctum. The sequence continues at coordinate 2,691 of JBBPLC010000617.1, forward strand.
TGAATCTAGGCATAGTCCAGAGTGGCCTGTAGGCATGTGATTGTGGGAACTAGCATGTGCCCCTAAGGTACAATAGATAAGATAATAGTGGCCAAGCCACATGATCGTGGGAAATGGTCATGTGACCTCGAAAGTAGAAATTGTAAGTCCAGGATAAGGAGAGTCAAGGGAATGTAACGGTAAGTGGTAGTGTTGTAGCCTGAACTACAACACATATCTATTGGCTAGATGCCACTCATCATTATCACCAGCAGGAACCTTCCCACAAGGCAGATAGAGCAGCCTTGTTTGCCATTCCACTTCATTACACATCATGCCTTGCTGCTACCACATTCCTTACTTTAGGCCTACCCTAGAGTACACTGCTTGGTCTGTGCACTCTTGGTAGACACTATATATAGGGTAGTGATGCAACTGGGTTAGCCAGTCTTATTCATTTGTCCTACCCTCCACCTAGTGAAGCCTGAGTACACTTAAGTACTGCTCATTCCTCTCCTTCTGCCAGTTAGCCACCATTATAGGGCTACTGTCGTATTTATCATTCTTGACAACCTCAGCCATCCTAGCTCAAGGCTAGGTTGTCCTCGTTTGGGGTTGGTTCTGCCTTGTTTGCTGTTCTACTCCATTACATCCATGGTCAAAGATTCAAGATCTTTCAATGAGACTTATTTTCACCAAACTACTTGAATGTTTTCCTTGTTAAATCTATGTATTCTAACATTATATTTGCAAATGACACTTGGATGCATGAGCCTGCTAGATATACTGCAGATGAATCTACTGGGGAATTGGAATTGGACTATTTTCTTTACAGCATGAGGATTCAAACCTGGAATTGTCTCTTTGATTTCTATCATTGCTATAATCTTCAGGATTCAACTAATTCTCATACTCTTCAGATCTATATATGATCTAAATGAATTCAAAGGTTAATAAAAGAAGTTGTTGGTACTGACCAAGAAGATATTGTCTATATCTCTTTGGCAGGAAATTTCAAAGGAGAAAAAAAAGTTGCTTCTGATGAAGGTAAATGATGATGCTGACTTTGCTGCTATTCTTGAAAGTGGTAGATTTCTTAATACTTCTATTCCTCTTTCTTGGCCACTTTTTAACCATTGCAACTTCTTTTATAACAAAGAGTTTCTAGAGAACAATTGTTTTCTAAAGTTCATAGATTTGAATGCCTGAACTAATAATCCAGAGACAATACATATTCCTTATGTTTCTTGTTCCAAAATGACAATTACTCTTTCAAAAGGGATTGTTTTGGATACTACTACAGTGACCTCAAAAACCCTTTCCATATTGGCCTCATTTGTAATGTATAAAGAATATCATGCTCATAGCATGGGAATCATGCTTAGCTTTGGTGGAGATATAAATAGTACTCTTGGCTACCAAAATGCTCTCTGGGCCATGTGATTTGAATTACACACCATTGAGATACAACCATTTCAAACAGTTATGTCATGGAAAAGGTTTGTGAGCTTTTGAAATGATAATGGTATTTGGATATTATTAGTACTTAGTATAGCCTCCCTTTGCTTTAAGTACTGCCCACATCCTTCTGGGCATACTCTCAATTAGTTTCTGACACTCCTCAACTGGTATTCTCTCCCATTCTATTTAAACCCTTTCCCATAACTCTTAAATCCCATTAGGAGGGTTTTCATGCTCTGCAATCCTTCTTTTAAGCCATCCCCAAAGATGTTATATAGGGTTTAGGTTAGGAGGCTATATAGGCCAATCTATAGTATCAAATTACTGCTCCTCTAGCCACTTCTTAATCTTCTTGCAGCTGTGCTTGGGATCATTGTCTTGCTGAAAAATGGTATCAGGAAGTGAAACTATAATACTTCAGTGTTTGCTGGAGCTCATCCTTCAAAATCTAAAGGTAAATGTCCCCATCCATCCTACCATCAATCTTAGAAGCAAATCCAACTCCCTTCCAAGTCATACAAGCCTACATTATTAGAGATTCTTCTCCAAACTTAGAGTTTCATTCACTAGCTTATTACTAAGCCTCTTATCTAACCTTTTCCAAGCCTATTTATGTCTATCTGATCCTAGGTGGTTGATTGTGGTCTCATTAGACCATATTATCTTCCTCCAGTTCTCTATAGTCCAATCCTTATGAGCACAAGCAACATCCAAATAAACTTTACAATGTCTAGCAGAGAGAATAGGGTATTTTGACTTAACCACAACCTTTATATCAGATTTCTTCAAGTTAAAATGAACTACACTAGCAGATAAAGGCTTATTAATGATGTTGGATAGAGCTTTGATTACTTGAACAGCATTTCTAGCTCTGCCAGAGGTAATAAGGTACTAGGTATGGCAAATATTGGCAAAAGAAAGCTTGGAAGGATGACTTCCAATAGCTTTAGGAAGAGTAGAACACTTCTGGGAGTGAAGTTTGCATATAGCAGAAGGGCTAACACCAGTTTTCTTGGCAATGGCTTCACCAGAGTGGCCAGCATCAAGCAAAAAAAACATGATATTGTGCTAAGTAAAGGAGAGGGACTAAAGATCCTAGTTGTTATTTCAAAAGCTCAAAAACTCTTTTCATGACATGGCTGTTTTAAAATGGTTGTATCTCAGTGGTGTATAATCCAAATCACATGGCCCAGAGAGCATTTTGGTATACAAGAGTGAGTACTATTTATATCTCCACCAAAGCTAAGCGTGATTCCCACGCTATGAGCATGATATTCTTCATACAAAATGAGGCCAATATGGAAAGGGTTTGAGGTCACTGTATACTGAATCCTCATTACCAATTAACATTATATCTTGAACATTTTGAGTTAGCTAGTTGAGATCCCTTACCATTATCTTATATACCTAAAGATAATGAGATCATTACAAAAAAAGAGTAGACACTTTATTGGGATTGACAAAAGGACTCTAGTAGATGAAACAGGAAGCAAAGAATCTACTTTGAGAAGCATAGGACTTATTAGGGACAATCTGGATATGCAGGCAACCAAACATTTTCTCTTCAAACTCATCTTTATTATGATTTGATTGTTGATGACTTTGCAGATATTCTTTTGCTATTATAAATGGCTGCTCTCATCACTCCCTCTAATTTTAAGGTTGACAACACTCTGCTTGGCCATGTCCATGTCCTTTCTGGTCCTCTCAATTATCCACTATGGTCTGCAAGGCTTGAGTCTATTCTTCAATCTCTCTCAGTCTGGGGATTTATTGATGGTACTATTGCTCATGATATTGCCACTGCAGATCAAACCAAATGGATCATCATTGATCAAAAAGTGTATGGCATTATGTTCAACACTCTCAACAATTCTCTTCTTCACCTTGTGGGCTTCACTTATTATGCAGTCTAAGGAGACTCTTATCCCTCTGTTGTGAAAGCATAATGAGATAAATTATTTGCTCTCTATGCTTCTTGTGGTCTTTCTGGCCAATTTCACATGTTCCATCAAGTCTTATGCTCCACCATTAATTTTTTTTGAAGTGCAAAAGGGTATCAATCATATTACTTCATTCTTTGACCAAATGCAAACTTCTATCTCTTTTCAAACAGACTAAAACATATGGACCTTCCTTTTCCAGACCTCCACCAGATACCATAAATAATGAAGAAGAATATGAAGTGGACTCTATTCTTACACACAAAGGCTGCCCTGGCAACTACCAATATTTAACCTCATGGAAAGGATATTTCTCTGCTAAAAACACCTAGGAACCTGAAGTTAATCTCTGCCATGCTTCTTCCATTCTCTCCATTGAAAGGCAAGCATTTAGGACATTGTGATCTTTTCATGAGGCTCCTCCCTAAATCCCCTTTGACAACATATGTACCCCTCAGTCTCCCTTAAACAAACTATTACTCACATCCTTGACCTACTTCATCCACTCATGCTCAAGCACTCTTTCCTCAATGACATAAACTCCCTATCTCCCACTGTGTTGAACACAAGTGTTTTTGCAAACACTTTGACTATTCTTGGCACTACTCCTTCTAAAAAGGATATCCTCTTATATCACCACCATGGCAATTCCCCTTGTGTCAATCCAATCCCAAAATCCCTCTCCCCAAACAATGTCACCACCTTCTCCTATCCTTCTCAGCATAGTATATTGTCATGAAACTGAAATCAATGAGAAAGACTTAATTGTCATTACCTTCTTCCTCAATGACCCCATCTCATACTTACATACATGTATCATGGACCCCCTCATTAAATCTGATTCCCTTATGGACAGCCTCATCAAAGCATACCTCAGTAATACTCACCTCACTCTTCAGATTCCATTTACACAATCCCTTGCCACTCATCTGGGTAGAATCAGTAGTTTTATCTCTACTGTGATGCAATAAATTCATCAAGAGCAATGACATACCCTCTTGCTCACTCTCAAACAATCTGGAATTGATGAACTCATTATCACCGCCTACTACCATTACCAACAGATTCTCTTCTATTTCCTCCCTGGACCAAAACCACCCCACTCTTGCATGGCCAGACACTCCAGTCATCCATGGGGCCCTATCCACCCCAGTTATCCTCACTATGGCCAATCCTGTTATATCTGTCACTGCACCAGACACAACAATAATGTAAGATATATATTTATTTTCTGCACACAGTATAATACTACACTGAACACTGGTCCCACAAGAATCCCTTCATCTCCTCCCTCTACTCCTCTATCACCTTCTCCAGTACCAATACTAGCCCCTCAACCTTTCTTCACTCCCATATCAATCAATTGAAAAGGTAAATGCATTCACCCCCCATACTCTATCCAGCATGTTGAAGATTAGTCTAGTCTCTCCCACATTGCTCAATCCCCTACTGGCCCCTCAGTATAGTTCTTAGATTCCTCTGATATTGAATTAGCAGACAGTGAAGCTCATGTCAATAACTCCCTCTTCCATGACTGACTCCATTGATGTAAAAATTCATTTTCTCTTTGTCTATTCTTATGCTTTTCTGTTATAGTTCAGGATCTATATGCTACATTTTCCACTTTTCCTTCACTTTTATACTTAATGCTTTTTCTTTCACTTTCAAAGTCACGTGACCAGTGCACATGACTGTGAGACACCTCACAAGACCTGAGGCCTAGCCCATGACGTCATTATGACATCATACCTCATGTCCTTCATCTCCATCATTTCACTCACACAAGCACATTTCTTCATTCCCACATGGACTTCTTGCCATACTCGTGTTTACCTTGCTTTCTCCTCATGTTCCTTATCTATTACCAGCCCTAAACTATTTAGGACTCAGACAACCTACTCTAAACCCATTGCTACTCACTATATAAACCTGCCCTCTCTTGTCATCTACTTTTCCTTAGTCCTATTCATTTGTATTCCCCTCCACTCTAAGGGCTGGATACTTCCCAAATACTACTCTAGTTACTTTTCAACATTGAGCTCATAAACAACTCATCATCTCTTCCTCCTTTGCTCTTGCCAGCCTCATGCACATTATCGCATGCTCATCATCATTACACATTTTATGACTCGTACAGTCCACACCATTGCTAAAGTTACCCAATGCCTAGACTAGGTGTTGTGCTTCTTGTTTAGTTCTTCATCCAGTTTCATTTTCTCTACCTATCCTATCCCTGACACTTTTTGATATCCTTTTTGCTATGCACTATACCTCTGATAAAACTTTGAACCAGGAGATTCAATTGTACTGAGGGGATAATGTTACAGTTTTTCCTCTATTTCTCTCTTTGTTCATATTATCTCCATCTCTTTTGTCTTGTTTCACATGGACAATGACTTCTCTGCAGCCATTTCTTTCATGATGGCAAGTAATCCCCATATTCCATCAACTTCTATAGTGTTCTATTCTCTCACATCAACACTATATATACCTCATCACATACCATGTATTCTTTACTCTTGATCTGCACAATCTATCATGCCTCTCTTATGTCCTCAGTCCTTTGAGTCTCTTGAGCTCATTGTTCCAACATCCTCTTTAGTCCCTGATCTTCTTTGAGCCCTTCAGGACACTGTTGCACCTCTTCATGAGTGTCCTCCCTGAAGTGCAGCCCATAGTTGGTATATTGTAATGGAGTGGAACAGCAAGAATCAACTCCAACAAGGGCGGCCTAGCCTCTAGCTAGGATGGCCCAAGTGTTGCCTAAAACAATAAATACAACGAGGACCCTATAACAGTGGTCAACTGGCAAAGAGAGAGGACGAGTGGTACTCAAGTGTACTTAGGCCCCACAGTGTAGAGGGTAAGACAAATGAATAAGACTGGCTAACCCAGTTGCATCGCTACCCTATATATAGTGATACCCTATTGTGCATGGACCATGCAGTGTACTCTAGGGTAGGTAAAGAAGTAAGGAATGTGGGTAGCATGAGGCATAACATCATAATGATGTCATAGATCTAGGCTAGTCTAGAGTGACCTGTAGGCACGTGATCATGGGAACTAGCATGTGCCCCTAAGGTACAATAGATAAGATAAAGAGTGGCCAAGTCACGTGATTGTGGGAAGTGATCATGTGACCTCGAAAGTAAAGATCGTAAGTCCAGGTAAAGGAGAATGCAAGGAACATAATGGTAAGTGGTAGTGTCATAGCCTGAACTACAACATATACTACACTTGAAAGAAGCACTTTCACATAATAGATCCACAATGAAGGCTTTTGCCCAGTATCATAAATTCCAAGCCACATAATGTTACGGTTGGTCCGGGTAGGAACGAACATAGACCTGGGAGACGAGGGGATGTCGACTAAGGGGCTTGCTTATCAACGGGACGAGTCGTGAGAGACGACCGGAGACAAGGACGAGTCATATGGTTAACGACCGGAGACTTCCACAGGGGCTTCCTGAGATGGACAAAGGATAATCGACCAAGGGATACCCTTGTTGACGGGACAACCACAAAGAAGAGTGGCGGGGACGAGTCGCAAAGAAGAGCAACTGGAGACGAAGGTAGAGCGACAAGCGTCCACTCAAAAGTAGGACGGGTGACTTAGAGAGTGATTGACAAGTGAAGGAAACAAAGGTGCTATTCCAGGTAGGTCTAGCTTGGAGAGTACAAGGTAACGATGGCAGGCTTTATATACCTAAAGGGAACTGTGCACAGACCAAGCTATGTAATAGCGGGAGGTCAGAGGAAGCCCGATAAGGTAACTGGTGTGAGGAAGTTATTGGAGTAAAGGAAGCGAGGCTGTCCGTCGGAAGGGAACGGAACAAAAGATAAGAATTTGTAATCAAGATGACCATCGTGAGAAGAGCAGAAGAAAGCGGTGGTTGTCGTGTGAAGGAAAGGCATTAGCAAGAAGTGTAAGATGAATGCTAATGCGAAAAGCAAAGAAAAAGGTGAATCGTAACATTACCCCCCTACTAGATCCGAAACTCCGGAGAAGGATAATGCGTGAATGGTGCGAGTCAGAAGTCGTGGTAGGAGGCGCTGGGGGAGCCAGTCATGTTGGCATAGGCGACATCGTCGTAGGGATCATCGTAGTCGTATGGAGAGGGAGAGCGAGGAATGGGGGAGCGAGATCGTCGATTATGATGGCGGGGATGGGACGGTGTGATTCGAGAACGAGGAGGAGGAACAGGACGAGCGGAGGATGTGGAGGAGCGGGAGGAACTAGACGGCGAGGAGAAAGGAGGAGGGGGAGTGCGACGACAGAGAGGGCAACGTTGTTGGGTGTGGTACGGGGTGGTTACAAGACAAGATGGGCATTGGTACCAGGGGCAATCGATACGCCGATGTCCCAGACAGTGGCACTCGAAACAGGTCTCGTTGTAGCGGGGGTGAGAACGAGAGAGAGGGGTGTCGGTGAGTTCTCCGTAGATGGTGCCTCTAGTTTGTATTTCGTGCGCGAGCTTGGCACGTTGGACGCTCATAAGCTCATCAGGTAGGAGTGGGGAAGAAGACGCGGAGGGGGTGTGATATTCATCGGAGGTGACGACGGAGGGAGCGATGTATGTGGGGTGGGTACGGTCGGGATGAGTGTGGTATTGGTTTAGCTCGAAGAGGTAATGGTCAATGTCGTCAAGAAACTCAGGCATACCGAGTTGAAAGAGGGTAGCAGTGAGGTTTTCCTCAAGGTTCTGCTGGATATTGCAGACGAAGTTGGCCCTACGGCCGAAGGTTCCTCCAGAGAGGGTCAGGAGGTTACTGAGACGTTGGACTTGGAGGTAGGCGTGGTAAAGGTTCCACAGCGGGGAACCGACGTCGAGGTAGCAACCAAGGGGGACGGCAATGCGAGGGTTTCGGAGGAGGGATGCCTGGCATTCCAGGGTGTGGCCGTCAGCGAGTTCTTCATGGAGGCGGTGGGCATAGAGGGGAATGTCGACGGAGATGATGGCGGGAGGAGTGACTGGTGAGGTGGGCAGGGGGGTGTGGTTCCATCCAGGAGATGGGCGCGTGGAGGAAGGTTCGGGGGAGGAGTTATGCGGAGGTGGAGAAGAAAGCCTTTCGGCTAAAGCAGGAGAAGAATCTAAGGTAGAAGGAGACAAGGAGGAAGGAGAAGAGACGGAGTCAGAGACGGTTTGCTGGGTGGACATAGTGATGGAGGTTCAAGTTGGTTTTTGAGGGAAGACAGAGGGGTGGAGCTTTTTATAATTCGCGAGAGCGGACTTTGCATGTTTCAAGTCCCGTTCAGGGACCCAGGAATCTTCTTCGGCAGAGTATCCTTTCCATCGGATCAGGAAGAAGCGGCAAGACGGAGTTCCACGGTGGCATAGAATCTTTTCAATTTCATATTCTTCTTCGCCTTGGATAAGGTCCGGCGGTGGAGCGGGGAAGTTGGGTCCGTGAATGTCGTTTTCGTGATAGAGCGATAAGAGGGAAGCATGGAACACGTTGTGGATTTTCCACGTTTTGGGAAGGCGGAGTTGGTGAACGATTGGAGATAGGACCTTGGTTATGGTAAAGGGTCCTTCTCGCTTAGCGGCGAACTTCGGGTTGGCAATAGATCGTTTGAGATTGTGGGCTTCTAGCCACACTTTATCTCCTAGTGCGAAAGGGGTGAAGTTCTTGCGGGAGCAAGAGGCCATGACTTAGCGAGCGAGTTCGTGGGCTGCTAACGCTTCATCGCGAGCAGCGGAAAGGGCTTTGAGTCTGGTTTCGATGGCAGGGAGAGGGGATTCGGGAAGGAGGGAAGGTAGGGCACAGGGTTCGAAGCTCATCATGAGGAAGAATGGGGATTTGCCGGTGATGGAGTGGGGGCGGTGATTGTGGGTGAATTCGGCATGGGAGATCTTCTCAGACCACGAGGCAGGGTTATCTCCGCAGAAGATTCGGAGATAGGTTTCAACTTCTTGGTTCACATGTTCGGTTTCTCCATCAGATTGAGGGTGATAGGCGGTGGAGAGAGAGAGGTCATAGTTTAGAATCTTCCCAAGGGCTTTGGCGAAGGCAGAGGCAAACTGGGGACCACGATCAGAGATGATTTTGTCGTAAAGGCCGAAACGAAGGAAGACTTTGTGAAAGAAAAGATCGGCGACTCCTTCGGCGGTGATGGACTTTTTGGTAGGGCATAGAATTACCCCCTTAGTAAGCCCGTGGTCGACCACGACCAACAAAGAGTCAAAGCCAGCGGAGAGGGGAAGATCAGTGATAAGGTCACAGGAGACCTGTTGGAAGGGGCGGGAAGCGAAGGAATGGATGGGGGAAAGAGGAGGGACAGTGGGGTGTGTGTTGGCCTTGTTTTGCTGACAAGTAGCACAGCCCTCAACAAATTTGCGGATGAAGGAAGCAAGGCCAGGCCACCAGAATTCAGCGGCGACAAGCTGGTGAGTTTTAAGGAAACCAGGGTGTCCGGCAGTTTCGTGGTCGTGGCAACGTTGTACGATGGTGCGGCGGAGGGAGGAGTTGTTGGGGATATAGATACGGTCCTTGTAGGTCAAGAGGCCATTGATGTGTTTCCAGTCGGAGAGATGGGAACGGAAGGCTGAGGGAATAGAACCGTCCATAGATTGGAGGCTCTGTAGGACAAGGGAATCAGAGGCAGAGGCTGACTGAACTTTGTCAGCCAGAGCAGTGTCAATAGCATTGACAAACAAGGATGGGGGAAGAAGGGTGACGTTGTCGTTGTCAGGGGAGTCGATGGCTGGGAGTAGATCGGGGTGGTGGGAGAGGGCGTCAGGGCCAGCGAGTTGGGAGCCAGGAACATGCTGCATATTAAGATCGAAATTGGCAAGGTCGAGAAGCCAGCGGGCTTGTCGGCGATTCAACGCCTGAGGCTGATGAAAGTAAGTGAGGTTTTTGTGGTCAGTGAAGACCTGGACAGGGAAGGGGGAGCCATGGAGGTAGTGGCGCCATGTTTTCAAGGCGCGAATGACAGCAAGGAGTTCGCGGTCATAGATGTCGTAATTCCTTTCCACGGGAGAGAACGATTGGGAGAGATAGGAGCAGGGGTGCCAGTCGCCATTGGAGTCAGTTTGGAGGAGGATACCTCCAGAAGCGAATTTGGAAGCATCAGTGGCAATGGCGAAAGGTGCAGAGAGGTTGGGGAGGTGGAGAATGGGTTTGGAAAGGAATCGGGAGCGGAGGGTGTCCATGGCTTGTTGACAAGCGGGAGTCCAGGACCAAGCACAGTTTTTCTTAGTGAGGTCGATGAGAGGGCAGGCAATGTTGGAGTAGTCAGGGATGAAGCGACAGTAGAAGTTGGCAAAGCCAAGGAAGGAGCGAACATCCTTGACTTTCTGAGGGGTAGGCCATTTGGCGATGCCGTCGAGCTTGACGGGGTCCATGGCGAGTTGACCGGGTTTGACAATCATACCGAGGTATTCAACCTCAGTAGTAGCGAATTTGCATTTTTCGAGTTTGAGATGGAGGTCGAGTTCCATCATGCGTTGTAGGACACGTTTAGTGCGTTCCTCGTGGGTGGCAGGGTCAGGGAAGAAGATGAGGAGATCATCCATGTAGATAATGAGCCATCCTTCGGCGATCATATCGTGGAAGGAGTCATTCATGAACCGTTGGAACGTTGTGGGGGAGTTGGTGAGACCGAAGAACATGACCGTGGGTTCGAAAAGCCCCTTATGGGTGATGAAGGCGGCTTTCCATTGGTGTCCATCTTTGATGCGGACATTGTTGTATCCCCACCATACGTCGAATTTGGTGAAGACTTTGGCGTCTCGGAGTTTGTCGACGAGGTCAGAGATGAGGGGAAGGGGATAGGCGTCACAAATGGTATGTTCGTTGAGATAGCGGTAGTCTTGGCAGGGGCGGAGTCCGCCATCCTTCTTTTTGATGAAGAAGAAGGGTGCGGCTTGGAGGGAGTTTGAAGGATGGATCTTTCCGGCTTTGAGGTTCTCTTCTAAGAAGTCCTCGGTGGCTTTGCGTTCGTCGGGAGATAAGGGGTATATCTTTCCGACTTTAGGGACGAAGGATTCTTTGACATTGATCTTGTGATCATAGGGGCAAGAGGGGGGAATGTGGTCCACGGTTTCCTTGGTGAAGATGGGGGCAAACTGGGAGAATTCGGGGGGAAGGGTGGTTTTCGGCTTGTTTCGTTCGGCTTCCATGGCGAGTTCCATGGTGGTGGTGAGTTTGGCAACGACGGGAGATCCTTTTGGGAAAGAATGGGATTCTCTGCGGATGGTTTGGAAAAGGGAGCGATTGTCAAGAGCACGGAAGAGGAACTGTTCCTCGTTCTCTTGTTTGAGGAAGCCGTAGAGGTGGTAATCGTGGATGGAGGATACATGGACGTGTCGAGGTGCAGGGAAGTGAGAGTCATGGCGTTCGGAGTCTTTGGCACAGGAGGCGTAGAAGTTGTTAGACTCATCAAGAGATTTGGGGATAGAGAGGGTTCGACTTTTCCAGTCGATCGTGGGATTAGTGGTTCTTAACCAGGGGAGTCCAAGGATGACGTTGGTTCTTCCGCAGGCCATGACGTAGAAGGTGACCTTTTGGAAGATTCCTTTGATGTTGGAATACAGGGTACAAGTATGGGTGATGTTCCCATTCTTGTTGTATGAGTGGTCGGCGTTGCGGGCGCGGATGGGGGAGGCGAGTTTCTCGGTGGGGAGACGATGTTTTGATACAAAGTCTCGATTGATGCAGGAGATTTCAGCTCCACTATCGATGAGGGCAGTGGTGTCAACGGCTTTCTGGGTGTGTGAGGGGACAACTAATTGAATTGGGATTTGCATAGCTTTAGTAGTAGCCGATACAAATACAGGAGCACACAAGAAGGAGGGAGGGGAGACTCGCGTCGACTGAGATCCCCTTTCTAAAAATCCATTTG
>JBBPLC010000618.1:0-14897 GCA_038089535.1 Hemileccinum rubropunctum
ACACACTCCATGTAGTATATAAGTTGGAACTCAGTTGTCTGAGTTTGAATAGCATCTTGTGTTCTTACCACAACCATCTCTTGAAACCAACCCATCTAACCTTGGTGAGTGACAGGTATTCCTCTACCACCTGTATGCTTTCAACAGTCACCAGTGAGCATGAGCCTCTACAAGAGCTGCCACTGGCCCCTGCAGATGACGACTTTCAACCCAGTTAACCCGCTCCATGAGTTCCTACTCCTTCTCCTGTCCCTCCTCGCACACCTTTGCCTCACCTAGCACTGCCCTCTTCTAGTGCACCTAAGAAAGGATCAAGGGGAGTACCGCCAGCAATCCCTCCTGCCCCACTGCAACCCCAATGACAGCAATGTGTACCTATCCAGCCCAACAATGTCTATGGGGAAGATATGCATCCTATAGAGCAAGTAAAGGAGATCGAGTGCAAATTGTGCTGGCAAGACAAAGTTAGGAAACCTGGCCCATCTCAACAGAGACAGCCAGAGCCTGCATCACCTCAAATGCCAGGCAACCTTCCTGGACACAATGCACTGCCTGCTCCCACTGTAGCTCCTGAATCTGACAGTGAAGCTGACATCAAATGATTATGTCATGAAGGGAGAGCTGGATTAGCTACATTTTTGATGTCTAAGGCAATCCCACATGCACTAGTTTCTGCAGAGACTAAGCCTCTATATGAATGGACTTATAGGGACATTTAGATGCTACCAGCTGCAGCACAAGAGGAATGGAAAGCCACTTGTCAATGCAAGCTAGACATACTTCGTGAGCAAAAAGTCTTTGAATTGGTTGACCCCCCAAAGGAGTGTAAGGTTATTGCAAACCAATGGGTCTTCAATCAGAAACCAGATGGTCATAAACGTGCACGCTTGGTTGCAAAAGGTTTCTCTCAAACAGAGGGAATCAATTTTGATCAAATCTTCTCCCTGGTTGTAAGGTTTGAGACTGTGCAGCTCATGCTTGCACTTGCTGCCTTAGAAAACTGGCATATAGAAGCACTCGATGTGAGAAGTGCTTACCTTTATGGAAAGCTACACAAGGAAATCTACATGAAACAACCCAAAGGTTTTGTAGTCCCAGGGCAAGAGCATAAAGTGCTCTATCTACAACATGCCCTGTATGGCTTGAAGCAAGCTGGACTAGCCTGGTGAGAAACTCTCAATGAGTCCATGAAAGACCTTGGTTTCAAATGTTTGAAGTCTGATGCTGGTATTTTTCTATACCAGAAAAGTAGTGGTTACCATTGTCTATGTTGACAATGCCCTGTTCTGTGGTCCTGACAAAGCCATTGTTGCAGAGGTAAAAGCCGCATTTATGCGTAAGTGGGAATGCAGAGACCTGTTATAGTTCAGGACCTATACGCTGGACCTATACGCTACGTTTCACTTTTTCTCTACCTTTCGAACTTAACGCTTTCTTTCCATTTTCAAAGTCATGTGACCATCGCATGTGACTGTGAGAGCTCTCACGTGACCTGAGGTCTAGCCCATGATGTCATCATGACATCATACCTCATGTCTTTCATCTCTGTTCCTTTTCCCATGAGGACACTTCCTTCTTCCTACACGAACTTCTCGCCAACCTCATGGTCTTCTCGTTTCCCTTTCTTCTCACACCGGCCCTCAATCGATTAGGACTCAGATGACCTACCCTAAACTCCCTTATTTACATATATAAGCCCTCTCCCTTGTTCGTCTATTCTCCAGTCCTATTCACTTGAATACCCTCCTCCTTAGGGCCTGTTCAACTGTTTACCACTCTTCTGTACTATTCCCTTACTCTGCATTTGCCGGCTTTGTGCACATTATCGCACACTTGACATCATAACACATTTATGCTCTATCTTGGAACTGTTCACTTCCTTGTCGCCGAACTCCACGTTCTAGTCCACATTTGGTTGGACACTCATCATTGCACCATTCACACCGTCGCCGAAGTTGCCCAACACCTAGATTAGGTGTTGTGCTCCTCTTAGTTGTTTCATCCCGTTTCACTTGAATAGGACTGCCACAAGGCCAAACCTGTTCGTTCCTCCTTGCCTTTGTCGTTACATGCATTCTCGTGCTCGCACAGATCATCTCCACTTCCAGCAGCAACAAGCTGCCCTTAACCTCTACGCTGCAACTCGCATCATTCACCTCTTGCCTGCACCAGAACCCCTTCGCTTCGCTCCCTTCCTCGGACTTCCAGCCTATGCCAACGAGGTCAATCCTAACGACCACCCCATCGAACAACCCCGCGAATACTTCCCAGCACCCATCCCCTCTCATGAACCAACTCCCGCTCCGCGTTCTCCTTCCCCATCCTTTTCCTCTCGCGCCATCTCTCCCATCCCTCCGCCTCCAGTTCTACCCCGCGCACGTCATCAGCGCAAGCACTGTTGGCCTGAACTCAAGAATGTTCGCCCCGAAACCGGCCGCTTCCCCGCCCTCTTCCGCCTTCGTCCTTGTGCCGTCCTCCGTCGTCCTTTAAAGTTTTTGTAAACTATGTCCGATCAAGCCGCCGCCCCTCCTGTCGACCCCAATGTAACGTGGGCTGACATCCGCAATACGATGGCCAACATGGCCGCTCTACCCCAAGCATCGTTGCTGTCGCAGCAGCAGATGACACAACAACTAGCTGAAGCTGCGGCGATGCGTACTTTGTTGCTCCCCACCAAGCTTATTGCCGACCCAGGTACGTGGGACAGCAACCAAGTAACTTTCCACCCCTGGTGGGTGAAGATCGCTACTTGGGTCCAGTGTCAAAGCAGCCTTGACGACCAACAAGCAACCGCCGCCGTCCTGCTACGGATGGTAGGCAAAGCCGAGTCTTTCTCAAGGATCACCCTTGAGAAATATCAAAAGAAGAACTCCGTCCTCGAATGGCCAACGTGGGAGGAGTTGAAAAAAGAAGTGGAAGAACATTTCAGGATTGACATGCTGAAAGAAGAATCGTATATTCGGCTCACCAACCTTCGCCAAGGCTCGATGCCGATCGAGGTATTCACACAACAATTTGAGCTGTTGCAACAGGACACGGACCTGTCAAAACACGACAACAACGTCCTGCACCTATATAAGGAGCGCATGGACTATAACATCTATTTTCAGTTATCAACAAGGAGCCCCGCACTTGCCAACTCGCTTGCCACTTGGCAAGAAAAGGCGATCGAGATGGGCAAAATGTTTGAGAAAATGCGGCTGGAGCGAAGCAGACAGCCACAACAATGACAATACGAGCCTCGCTTCACCGAGGTAGGCATGCAACCGGGCTGAGGCGCCCCAATGGACACTCACGTGGTCCAACCGACCCAACAAGAAACAAGGACTTGCTACAATTATAACAAGGTCGGTCACATATCGCATGCATGCAAGGAACCGCGCAAACCGTGTGGCCAGCCAATCTTCGATCCGGTCACCGACCGCACTTGCTACACCCTGCCTTGCCCCGCTCCCCTCCGCAAGATTCCTCTCACCCCCACCACCGCCATTGCTGCTGTTCCTGAAATGGCACAAGGATCCGGAAATCCCCTGTGGATGACTGAAGAGGCCCAGGCCTATTACCTGGACATGTTTGAGTCCCGAGCCCGTCAGCTCGCCGCCGAAGGACTCAAGGGAAAAGGCAAAGCCGAGTAGTGGGAGGTACCTACTCAGCTAAGGACCCTTCACTTTCTTCTTCTTCTTTTAATTGATTCTCTGTACTAGGGGAGATGGATAGTGGGTTGGGCGATAATGACTTACCAAACAATTTGCTTTGTACTAGTTACAATACCGACTCCGAAGGAGCGTCTCTTCGGAGCATGGCACCAGAGGATAAAAATAGTGTGCTTAATTCTCTGGTTATGGACAAAATTTCTTTTTTACCTGATTCACCCACTAACCCTAACCTTACCCTCAGGAATACCTCTCCTGCTGGGGAATTCGACATTGACACTGACATTTATTTCCAGAAAAACAACCAATGGCAAAAAACATCCGAAAAAGCACTCCTCGATTCCGGAGCAGTCCAAATGTTTGTGGACAAAAAATGGGTAACGGCTCTCGGTATACCCACCAAAAAATTATCACTTCCTCGTTCTATCACTAACACCAATGAGACATCTTCATCCCATGGCACAATTACGGACTATGTTTCTGTGGTATTCTCATACCAAGGACACTCTGAAGGAGTAGACGCCCTGGTAACTAATCTCAGCACTCACCGAATCTATTTAGGCTATGACTGGTTTCAACGCCACAACCCCCTCATCAACTGGGTCGATAAAGAAATCAAATTCTGCCGCTGCACCCGCAATTGTGTCACGATCAATGCAGCAGGATTAGTCAAGGAGGTCTGGAACCCAGCTATTTGCTCTATCGAGGAAGGACTCGCCGACAAGGTACCAAAACAATACCACGAGTTCCTCAACGTATTTAGCACAGAAGAATCAAAACACATGCCCATACGCAAACCTTGGGACCATACAATCGATCTAAAACCTGATTTCATACCCAAGAAAGGTCGGGTAATCCCTCTCTCTGACGCCGAATTGGAAGAAGTCCGGAACTTCTTATCTTCTGAACAAGAAAAGGGCTATATTCGCCCATCTAAATCACCACAAACGGCTCCTGTATTCTTCATTCCCAAAAAGACTGGCAAGAAACGTCTTGTCATGGACTACCGGTATTTAAATGAGGGTACAGTAAAAAACTCATATCCTCTCCCTCTTATTTCAGCGCTCGTCGATCGCCTTAAAGGCGTGGACAAATTCACCTGCCTCGACCTTAGGTGGGGATACAATAACGTTCGCATCAAGGAAGGCGATGAGTGGAAGGCCACTTTTGTCACACCCCTGGGGGCTTGCGAACCCGTTGTAGTGTACTTTGGGATGACTAACTCTCCTCCCACATTCCAACAGATGATGAACGATATATTTAACGACATGTATGCCACGGTCATCGTTTATCTCGATGACATGTGCATCTTTACAAAAAATAAATCCAATGAGGAGCACTCCAAGGTTGTGAAGGAAGTTTTGTGCTGGTTATGCGAAAACGACCTTTACGCAAAACCCGAAAAATGTGTATTTAATGCTGACAAAGTTGACTTTCTTGGTATGACAGTATTCACCAATGGTGTCGGCATGCAAAACAACAAAGTCAACACTATACTCAACTGGCCAGCCCCCACAAAGCTCAAACAGCTTCAGTCATTCCTTGGGCTATGTAACTATTATCGTCATTTTATTAATGCTTTCGGACAGATCGCTCAACCTCTCAACAATCTGATGAAAAAGAATGTACCATACACCTGGGGGGAGGCACAACAAAACGTGTTTGATATGCTCAAAAAACAATTCATGACTGCTCTCCTCCTCGCATTCCCCGACACCTCAAAAGAAATGTGTGTTGAGACTGATGCCAGCGATATCGCCACCGGTGCAGTCCTGTCCGTCCAAGGGGAGGATGGTTTATGGCACCCCTGCGCCTTTCTCTCTCATTCTTTTTCGTCTGCTGAGCGTAACTACCCAGTCTATGACAAGGAGTTACTTGCTATTATCTGCGCCCTCGAAGAATGGCGCCATTATGTAATCAGAAAAACTAACTTCGAGATTTGGACAGATCATAAAAATCTCGAATACTGGAAAAAACTGCAGACACTCTTGGGCCGTCAAGCCCGCTGGCACGAGCTACTGCAAGAATTCAATTACATGCTAATCTATAAACCCGGCATCACGAATGGATGTGCCAATGCTCTCTCTCGTCGCCCCGACCATGGCGACGCAGTTGATAAATTGAATGAGAACATTACAGTCTTTCCTTCTACTGTTCTCTGTTCCGCCTCCCTATCTATCCCAGTCAAATTAACTTCCACAGATGCTCATTTACCCTTGAAGGGCTCTCCCGACGCTGCAGGCTTTAACCTGTATGTGTCCACCGATCTTGACATCCCCGCCCACGACCAAGCTCTCATACCCACCCATGTCAAGATTCAACTTCCCTCTGGTACCTACGGCAGAATTGCACCTCGTTCAGGCCTCACCCTCAAACATAAAATCGACATCATGGCCGGAGTCATTGACGCCGAGTATAGGGGAGAAATTGGTGTAATTCTGTTTAACCACTCCGATTCCCCTTTCCACATTTCTAAATTTGACCGTATTGCACAACTAATTATCGAAAAAATAGAAAATCCAACTCTAACAGAAGAAAAGACTCTTGACGAGTCACAACGTAACAACAAAGGCTTTGGCTCCACAGGAGTTAAAGCAATTTCTTCCACCTCTCTTTCCCCAAATTTCGAAACAAAACTATCTTTTGAATCAGCCAAAATGGACGTTGATGCTATCAACGAATATGAATACTACGCAAACGAAAAACTATTCAGAAATTCGAACGGGATCATTTTTATCCCACCTTCTCTTCGCACCGAGTTGATCTCGCTATTCCATGATTCTCCCGTCACAGGCCATCCAGGCCGAGACTGTACCATTTCTTCCATTAAATGTTTCTATTGGTGGCCGGGTGCTGCCAAAGACATTTCTTCCTATGTCAAACACTGTCAGGTGTGCTCCCTCACGAAGGGTTCATCAAAGCCACCGGCAGGAAAACTTATGCCCTTGCCTGTTCCGTCCCATCCATGGGAAGATATCTCATTTGACTTTGTCACTGGACTACCCCCTTCCAATGGCTTTGATTCTATCGGGGTAGTCGTTGACTGTTTTTCTAAAGAAATTATTCTTTTTCCATGCCTCAAAACCACTTCTTCTTTGGACTTAGCCATGCTATTTAGAGACCACGTATGGTGTCTCCATGGACTTCCTAACACTATTCTTTCGGACAGAGGACCCCAATTCATCTTGGAGTTCACCAAAGAACTTTGCAAAGTTCTTGGCATTCAGCAGAAACTCTCCACAGCATACCATCCACAAACTGATGGTCAGACGGAACAAGTCAACTGAGAAGTAATCGCATATCTCCGAGCTTACGTTGCCAAAAAGCAGGAGACATGGGCCTCATGGCTAAAAATGGCGCAATTCACATATAATAACACCCTTACTACTGCCACGGGAACCACACCCTTTTCCGTTACACAAAATTACTCTCCACGCATGGGAACGGAGCCCACAAACTCCACTACGACTCCTGGGGGGTCATTTGATAAAACTATGGGAAAAAACCATGAAGAAATCGCTTCCACGTTACAGAAAACCCGCAATCGGATGTCGCATGCACAAATATCCAAGCGCTCTTCTGCTCCTAATTATTCTATTGGAGACCTAGTCTGGCTCTCTACTGAGCATCTTTCCCTCCCCTATCCCGTGTGTAAACTAATGCAAAAATTCATCGGCCTCTATTGTATCACCGTCGTTCTCCCTAACGCCGTTACCCTTGCTCTCCCTTCCTCCGTATCCATTTATCCCACCGTTAATATTTCCCGCGTTAAACCTTACAAAGCCCCGCTGGACGGACAGAACATATTTAAACCAGATCCTATCACCGTGACTGAAGATCATCACGAAGAATACGAAGTCGACCGTATCGTCCAGTCTCAGCTTCACCGCGGAAAACTACAATACCTCATCCACTGGAAGGGATGGGACAAGGTGGATCACACCTGGGAACCAGCCATTAATTTAAAACATGCACAAGATGCAATCGCCGAGTTTCATGCTTCCCACCCAAATGCCCCACGACCCATTCGGGGCATCTCCGAGTTAGAATTCACGTCCCTCTTTCGTCCGTTCGGTCCCTCCTATACTGAATTCACCGATTCTCGACTAGATCTCGATTCTGGTGAATGAGTGGTAGTGTTATAGTTCTGGACCTATACGCTGGACCTATACGCTACGTTTCACTTTTTCTCTACCTTTCGAACTTAACGCTTTCTTTCCATTTTCGAAGTCACGTGACCATCGCACATGACCTGAGGTCTAGCCCATGATGTCATCATGACATCATACCTCATGTCTTTCATCTCTGTTCCTTTTCCCATGAGGACACTTCCTTCTTCCTACACGAACTTCTCGCCAACCTCATGGTCTTCTCGTTTCCCTTTCTTCTCACACCAGCCCTCAATTGATTAGGACTCAGACGACCTACCCTAAACTCCCTTATTTACATATATAAGCCCTCTCCCTTGTTCGTCTATTCCCTAGTCCTATTCACTTGAATACCCTCCTCCTTGGGGCCTGTTTAACTGTTTACCACTCTTCTGTACTATTCCCTTACTCTGCATTTGCCGGCTTTGTGCACATTATCGCACACTTGACATCGTAACACGTTTATGCTCTATCTTGGAACTGTTCACTTCCTCGTCGCCGAACTCCACGTTCTAGTCCACGTTTGGTTGGACACTCATCATCGCACCGTTCACACCATTGCCAAAGTCGCCCAACGCCTAGATTAGGTGTTGTGCTCCTCTTAGTTGTTTCATCCCATTTCAAGACCTAGGCCCTGCAAAGGAGTTCCTGCATATGAGAATTCGTCGGACTAGCAGCAGGATCATGATTGATCAGTGCACTTACTTAGACAAAGTCCTTGAATGATTTGGAATGCAGAATGCTAGAGTTGCTCCCACTCCCCTTCCACAGGGGTATTACCCTCTTAACTACAATGGCCTAGTCGATCCAGAACTGCAATCTCGCTTCCAACAAGTGATCAGATCCCTATTGTACATTACACTAGGAACCAGACTGGACATAGCTTATGCTGTGACCACCCTATCTCAGCATGCTGCCAAACCATCATCAGAGCATCTTGACAAGGCACTTTATATATGCCAGTATCTACTTGGTACTCACTACTACTCCCTTGTCTTTGATGGAGCCTCTTAGGCTGGCATGATTACATATACCAATTCTGATTGGGTATCCTGTCCAAACATCCATTACTCTCAGACTGGCTAGTTTATTAAACTAGCTAACTACATCTTCAGCTGGCAATTGCACCAACAACAGCACATTGCCTATTCTTCTACAGAAGCTAAATATGTTGCACTTTCTAATTGTAGCAAACAGGTGGTATGGTTGCGTTCCTTAATGGAAGAACTAGGATACAAGTTACACCCAATACCTATTTGTGGTGATAACCAAGGTTCCATATTCATTGGATTGAACCCTGTTACCAAAAAACATAATAAACACATAGACATAAAATGGCACAGTATTAGGGAGTTCATCTGTGTTATAGTTCAAGACCCATACGCTACGTTTTTCACTTCCTTCACTTTTGAACTTCAACACTTCCTTTCCTTTTCGAAGTCACATGACCAGCACACGTGACCGTGAGATCCTTCACATGACCTGAGGTCTAGCCCATGATGTCATCATGACATTATACCTTATGTCTTTCATTTCCGTTCCCTTTCCCATGAGGATGCTTCTTTCTTCCCACATAGGACTTCTCCCCGTCCTCATGGTTACCTTGCATTTTCCTCATGTTCACTTTCTCACACTGGCCCTCAATCGATTAGGACTCAGACGACCTACCCTAAACCTTCCGTACTTACATATATAAACCCTCTCCCTCTGTCATCTACTCCTCAGTCCTATTCACTTGAATACTCTCCTACCTAGGGGCCTGTTCATTTGTCTACCACTCCTGTTTCCTTTCAAATCCTATACTCTGCATTTGCTGTCTTCGTGCCCGTTATCACACGCTCATAGTCCTGTGCCAAGTACATGATTTACTTGGGCACTGTTAACTTCCTTGTTCTTGAATACCACGTCCTCGTACACGTCTGGCTAGACGTTCACACTCGCACTGTTCACATCGTCACAGAAATCGCCTGACGCCTAGATTAGGTGTCATTCATTTTTAGTTGTTCTTGCCGTTCACTCCATTTCACTTGAATAGGACTGCCGCAAGGCCAAACCTGTTCATTCCCCCTCACCTCCGTCGTTTTATGTGCTCCTGTGCTCATGCAGACCATCTTGCTCTCCAACAACAACAAGCGGCCCTCAACCTCTACGCTGCCACTCGCATTATCCATATCTTGCCTGCACCAGAGCTGCCCAAACTCTTTGCCCCTAACTTTGTGCACCATCTAGGCGAACTCCCGCCAAACTACGACGAGGTTGACCCCAATAACCACCCAATCGAACAACCATGAGAATACTTCCCTGTGCCCATTCCTTCTCGCGAACCAACCCCAGCTCCTCAATCTCCTTCCCCTTCCTTTTCCTCATGCGCCGTCTCACCTGTTTCTCCACCTCCAGCTCTACCTCACACATGTCATCAGTGCAAAATCCGCTGACCAGAACTTAAGAGCATTTGACCAGAAACTGGACATTTCCCTGCACTTTTCCGACTTCATCCTAGATCCACACTTCGCCGCCCCGCCAAGTTTCTTTGAAACATGTCTGAACAAGCCACCGCCCCACCTGTCGACCCAAACATTACATGGGCCAACATTCACAATACGATGGCCAATATGGCCGCCCTCCTCCAAGCGTCGTTGCTCTCTCAGCAACAAATGACGCAGCAACTCGCCAAAGCCACAACAACATGTCCCTCATCACTCCCAACAAAATTAATTGCCAATCCTGGCACATGGAACGGCAACCGGGTAACGTTCCACCCCTGGTGGGTCAAAATCGCTACCTGGGTTCAGTCTCAAGGCGGTCTCGATGATTGTCAACAAACCGCCGCCGTCCTTCTCTGGATGGTGGGCAAGGCAGAATCTTTTTCGAGGATTACCCTCGAAGAATACCAAAAGAAGAACTCCGCCCTCGAGTGGCTGACGTGGGAGGAGTTGAAGAAAGAAGTTGAAGAACATTTCAGGATCGATGTCCTGAAAGAAGAATTGTACATTCAGCTCACCAACCTTCAGCAAGGTTCGATGCCGATCAAGGTGTTCACCCAACAATTCGAACTCCTACAATAGGATGCAGACCTGTCCAAGCATGACAACAATGTCTTACGTTTATACAAAGAACGTATTGACTATAATATTTACTTCCAGTTGTCAACAAGAAGTCCCGCCCTCACTGACTCGCTTGCCACTTGGCAAGAAAAAGTGATCGAAATGGGCAAAATGTTTGAAAAAATGTGGTTGGAAAGGAGCAAACAACCGCAACAACGACAATTCAAGCCTCGCTTCACGAAAGTAGGCATGTAACCGGGCCGAGGTGCCCCAATGGACACATGCACAGTTCAATCTAACCAGCAGGAGTCAAGGACCTGCTACAACTGCAATAAGGTTGGTCACTTATCGCATGCATGCAAAGAACCACACAAACCGCGTGGCTGACCTATCTTCGACCCGGTCACTGGTCGCACCCGCTACACCCCGCCTCGTCCCGCTCCTCTCCACGAGATACCTCTCGCTCCCACCACCACCATCGCCACCATTCCCAAAATGGCACAAGGTTCCGGAAATCCCCCGTGGATGACCAAAGAGGCCCAGGCCTACTACCTGGATATGTTCGAGTCCCGAGCTTACCAGCTCGCCACCAAAGGACTCAAGGGAAAAGGCAAAGCCAAGTAGAGAGAGGTACCTACTTGGCCAAGGACCCTTCTTTTTCCTCTTCTTTTTCTAATTGCTTCTCTGTACTCGGGGAGATGGATGGTTCGTTGGGCGACATTGACTTACTGAACAATTCTTTTTGTAATAGTTATAATACCAACTCTGAAGGAGTGTCTCTTCAGAGCGTGGCACCAAAGGATAAAAATAATGTGCTTAATTCTCTGGTTACGAACAAAATTTCTTTTTTACCTAATCGCCTCGCTAACCCTAACCTTACCCTCAGGAATACCTCTCCTGCTGGGGAATTCGATATTGACACTGACGTCTATTGTCAGTAAATGACAAATGGCAAAAAAACATCAGAAAAAGCACTCCCCGACTCAGGAGCAGTCCAAACGTTTGTGGACAAAAAATGGGTAATGTCCCTCGGCATTCCTACAAAAAGATTATCTCTTCCTCGATCTATCACGAACACCGATGGGACCTCTTTGTCCCATAGCACTATTACTGATTACGTTTCTGTTGTATTCTCCTACCAAGGGCACTCTGAAGGAGTTGACGCCCTGGTAACCAATCTAGGCACTCACTGTATCTATCTAGGCTATGACTGGTTCCAACGCCATAATCCACTTATCGATTGGGTGGACAAAGAAATCAAATTCTGTTGCTGCACCTGTAACTGCATAACTATCAATGCAGCAGGACTCATCAAAGAGGTCTGGAACCCAGTTGTTCATTCAATTGAGGAAGAACTCGCCGAAAAGGTACCAAAGCAGTACCACGAGTTCCTCGATGTTTTTAGCAAAGAGGAGTCTAAACGAATGCCTGTGCGCAAGCCTTGGGATCATGCCATCGACCTAAAACCCGACTTCGTACCAAAGAAAGGTCAGGTAATTCCTCTCTCTGATGCAGAATTAGAAGAAGTCTGGAACTTCATCAATTCCGAGCAAGAAAAGGGCTATATTCGCCCATCAAAATCACCACAAACGGCTCCAGTATTCTTTATTCCCATGAAAACCAGCGAGAAACGTCTCGTCATGGATTACCGTTATTTAAATGAGGGTACAGTTAAAAACTCATACCCTCTCCCCCTCATTTCAGCACTCATCGATTGCCTCAAAGGCGCAGACAAATTCACCTGCCTCAACCTTAGGTGGGAATACAACAACATTCGAATCAAGGAAGGCGATGAGTGGAAAGCTGCTTTCGTCACGCCCCTGGGGGCCTATGAACCCATCGTAATGTATTTCGGGATGACTAACTCTCCTCCCACCTTTTAATAGATGATGAACGATATATTTAATGACATGTACGCCACAGTCATCATATACCTCGATGACATGTGTATTTTTACCAAAAATAAATCCAACGAAGAACACTCAGAGGTCATAAAGGAAGTTTTGCACTGGTTACGCAAAAATGACCTTTATGCAAAACCAGAAAAATGCGTATTTAATGCCGAAAAAGTCGACTTTTTAGGCATGACAGTATCTGCCGACGGCATTGGTATGCAAAACAATAAAGTCGATGCAATACTCGACTGGCCTGCTCCCACAAAGCTCAAGCAGCTTCAATCATTCCTCGGACTATGTAACTATTATCGTCGTTTTATTAATGGTTTTGGACAGATTGCTCATTCCCTCAATAATCTAACAAAAAAGAATGTACCATATACCTGGGGGGAAGCACAACAAAACACGTTCGACATGCTTAAGAAACAATTTACGACTGCCCCTCTCCTCACTTTCCCAGACACTTCAAAGGAAATGCGCGTCAAGACTGATGCCAGCGACATCGCTACCAGCGCAGTCTTATCAGTTCTAGGGGAGGATGGCTCCTGGTGCCCTTGTGCCTTTCTCTCTCACTCCTTTTCTTCTGCAGAACATAACTACCCAGTCTACGACAAAGAGTTACTCGCCATCATCCATGCCCTCGAAGAATGGCACCACTATTTAATCGGAAAAACTAACTTCGAGATCTGGACAGATCACAAGAATCTCGAATATTGGAAAAAACCGCAGACACTCTCGGGCTGACAAGCCCGCTGGCACGAGTTACTGCAAGAATTCAACTACACATTAATTTATAAACCCAGCACCATGAATGGATGTGCCGATGCTCTCTCCCGTCACCCTGACCATGGCAATGCCGTCGATAAGCTAAACAAGAACATTACCGTCTTTCCATCCACTGTTCTCCGATCCTCCTCTCTATCTGTTCCGGTCAAATTGACTTCCACAGATGCTCGCTTGCTCTCAAAGGGCTCTCCCGACGCTGTAGGCTTCGACCTGTATGCGTCTGTTGATCTTGACATACCCACCCATGACCAAGCTCTCATACCCACCTGTGTCAAGATTCAAGTCCCCTCCGGTACCTATGGCAGAATTGCACCTCATTTGGGCCTCGCCCTTAAACATAAAATTGACATCATGGCCGGAGTCATTGACACTGATTATAGGGGAGAAATTGGTGTAATTCTGTTCAACCACTCCGATTCCTCCTTCCACATTTCTAAATTTGACCGCATTACACAACTAATTATTGAAAAAATAGAAAACCCAACCCTAACAGAAGAAAAGTCTCTCAATGAGTCACAACGAAACAATAAAGGTTTTGGCTCCACAGGAGTGAAAGCAATCTCTTCCACTTCTCTATCTCCGAACTTCGAAACTAAATTATCCTTTGAATCTGCCAGAATGGATGTTGATGCTATCAACGAATATGAATACTATGCAAATGAAAAACTCTTCAGAAATTCGAACGGCATTATTTTCATGCCCCTTTCTCTTCACACCAAGTTGATCTCATTATTCCACAATTCCCCTGTCGCGGGCCACCTAGGCCGTGACCATACCATTTCTTCTATTAAACGTTTCTATTGGTGGCTGGGTGCTGCCAAAGACATTTCTTCTTACATTGAACACTGCCAGGTGTGCTCCCTTACAAAGGGCTCATCAAAGCCACCGGCAGGAAAACTTATGCCTTTACCCATCCCTTCCCACCCATGGGAAGACATTTCCTTTGATTTTGTCACAGAACTACCCTCTTCCCATGGTTTTAATTCTATAGGGGTAGTCATCAATCATTTTTCTAAAGAAATTGTCCTTTTTCCTTGCCACAAAACCACTTCTTCCTCGGACTTAGCCATTTTATTTAGAGACCACATATGGTGCCTCCATGTACTCCCTAACACTATTCTCTTGGACAGAGGACCACAATTCGTCTCAGAGTTCACCAAGGAACTTTGCAAAGTACTTTGTTACGGCCGGTCCGGGTAGGAACGAACGTAAACCTGGGGGACGAGGAATATCGACTAAGGGGCTTGCTTATCGATGAGATGAGTCGCGAGAAAGGCGACCGGAGACAAGGACAAGTCGTGTGGTTAACGACCGGAGACTTCCGCAGGGGCTTCCTGAGGTGGACGAAGGATAATCGACCAAGGGATACCC
>JBBPLC010000619.1:0-14829 GCA_038089535.1 Hemileccinum rubropunctum
ATCGTGAGAAGAGCAGAAGAAAGCGGTGGTCGTCGTGTGAAAGGAAGACATTAGCAAGAAGTGTAAGATGAATGCTAATGCGAAAAGCAAAGAAAAAGGTGAATCGTAACAGTACACAGCATGGTCCGTGCACTCTCTCGTAGTAGTATATATAGTGGTAGCGATGTGACTGGACTAGCCAGTCTTATTCATTTGTTCTACCCTCCACCTAGTGGGGCCTGGGATACTTGAGTACCGCTCATCCTCTCCTTCTGCCGGTTAGCCACCGTTATAGGGCTACTATCATATCTATCATTCTTGGCAACACTTGGGCCATCCTAGCTAGAGGCTAGGCCGCCCTCGTTGGAGTTGGTTCTTGCCGTTCCACTCCATTACATACCATAGACCCTCCTGTACTATTCCTTAGTTCTATTCACTTGTATCTTGCCCAGTTCCCTATGTCCAAACTGCCTGAGATACCAAGTGAATGCTCTTCCATATTCCTTGCCAGGTTATACCATCCTGTTACAAAAGGCACTTGTTGTCGAACCCTTCTCCCTCCTCGTTGGCCTATCTATTGGCTAGATGCCATCTTCATTGTCATTGCCAGCAGGAACCTTCCCGCAAGGCGGATGGAGCAGCCTCATTTGCCATTCCACTCTATTACAGAATTTGCCAGAAAGGTGGTAGATAGATCAGCAGAGGCAAGTCAGTTCACAGAGATAAGGGAAATTCAGAACTCTGGGATAAGAAGAACATTGGATAGGACTATCTCATATTTGGTTTCAGAAATGTGTGATATGAGTGGCACTGTTTCAATTCCCATGGCCATGGTATCAGAGTTATCTCCAAGGGTTACTGGATAGGGAGGATGAAGTGGACAGTATGTTTGGAACTAGGAGCAGTGAGGGACAATGTGTGAGGATGCCCCAGAGTCAATGATTTCTCCCACTGCTGATGTCATTTGACTCAGATGATGAGTAAGTGTGAATGCATTGCATTATGGACTCAGATACACATTTCCTAGTTATATTTGCCATTTGCCATTTGCCATATCCTTTCCTTTTTCCCACTTTCTGAATCCACTCTTTTATAGTTCCAAGACCCAGCTTTTGTATATGTTGCAACTGGCAGAATTGTGAGTTGTGGAAAGATGGTGTTTACACCAAGTGGAAGCATTTGGTGGACAAGTTTTAGTCTTGGAAGTTCTGGTACAGAAGGTGATAGCTTTCATGGCCAATTCGGAATGTCTGAAAGGATGCAGTTAGGAGTCTTTGGAAGTGACTCATGTTTCTATGGAGTTGAAAGTAAGTTTACTTTCTTCCACAGTGTTTATAACTGAGGATTTGAACATTTCCCATTCTGGCATCTTAGGAAGGGAATAAAGGAGAATAAAGGAGAGAACTTTGTCATTAAGAGAGTATTTCATCCCTGTAAGAAGGGACTCAATTGTTTGGAGTGTAGAGATGTGTTCAGAGACTGCAGAGGTCCCATCCCATGTGCTGCTGAAGAGTTGTTAGAAAAGGTAGAATGTGGAGAAAACATTGGGAGTTTCATGTAGTTTTATGAGGGCGTTAAAGAGGTCCTTTGAGCTGGCCTTCTTGTGTGTTTTCATCAGCAGGGCATCTGAGATACATAGCTGGATGATGCTATGAGCCTTCTTGTCATGTTGCTGCCATTCTCTGACATCAGAAGTGATAACAAGGGCTAACCACACAGGCTTTACATCCAACCCTGAGACTACTGCAAAAACTTTTTCAGCCTGAAGTTTTGCTGAGATCCAGATTTTCCAGATTTTGTAATTGTTTGGTCCAGTGAGGATTTCCTCTGCACAGACAGTGTTTGAGGGAGACATGGTGCAGATGAGGTGTATGAGTTCAGAGTGAACTGGAAGTGAGTTCTGAGAAGAACTGGTGTGCACTGAGGGAAGTGTGAGATAGAGTTGAGGTGTTGCCAGATGCTACTGTCAGTGTGTGCCAACAGGGCTCATAACCTGACAAAACTAAGTAATGGGCAGAAATGCCCTATGCTCAGCTGCTGCCTAAGGTGGGCGAAAACAACTGAGGTGCCTGTAAGTGAGGTCAAGATATATATACTATGGGTGGAGGTATACTTGTATTATGTTATCAATAATGATGTGTTAATGAACCTGAAGAAAGGTAGTAATATGATGTAATAGAAGGGTAAACACTAAAAGGTTAAGCAACAAAAGGTTATACCATAGAAGCACTTCTGACTGTTCCAATGTTTCCAAGTCTGGAAAGGTATGGGAAAGTTCCAGAAGTGATTCCGGTGGTTCTGAGCTTGGAAGGGCATGGGAAAAACTCAGAAATGGTTCCAAGTTCAGAAAGATACAAGAAACTTCTTGAAGTGGTTCCAGTAGTTCTGAAGATGCTTTCAGTTTGGAACTCCAGAAGAGCACAGGAATATTCTGGAAGTGGTTCTGGAATGTTGATTCCAATATAGAATATGGAACTGCTAGGCATACACTAGAATATCTCTTCCGGTGTGTGCATTTCAGAATGATTCAGAACAACTATGGTTGAATACTGTCAGTCATCTGAGTCCAAAAGTCTTTAGAGCTAGGTTAGATAAGAAAACAATGAGGAGAACATGAGTATGGCAAGAAGTCCATGTAGGAAGAAAGAAGTGTACTCATGGGAGAGAGACAGATTAAAGAGATATGAGGCATGATGTCATAATGATATCATGGGGCTAGGTCTCAGGTCATGTGAGATATCTCATGATCACATGCACTGGTCACATGACTTTGAAAGTGAAAAGAATGCATTAAGTATGAAAAGTTGAAAATGTAGCATGAGGTCCATGAACTATAACACTATCTTCCCATTCACCAGATTTGAGGTCTAGATGAGAGTTGGTGAATTCAGTATAGGAGGGACTGAATGGACAGAAGAGGGAGAGGAATTCATTGTCAGAGATACCCTGAATGGGTCATGAGGCATTGGTATGGGAAGTGTGAAACTTGTTAATAGTGTCTTGCATATTTTTTAAATTTACAGTGGGTTCCCAGGTGCAATCCATCTCATCCTATCCCTTCCAGTGGATGAGGTATTGTAATTTCCCACAATGAAGCATTGACTGGACAATACAATCAACTTTGTACTCTTCATATCAGTCTTCAGACATGGTAATAGGATCTGGTTTAAATATGGATTAACCATCCAGCAGGGCTTTGTAGGGTTTAATGCATGGAATATTTATGGTTGAGTGAATAGAAACAGAGGAAGGAAGGATGAGGATTATGGCATTAGGGAGGATGGCAAAGATACAGTAGGGGCCAATGAATTTCTGGGTTAATTTATGTGCAGGGTAGGGGAGGGAAAGATGGTCAGTGGAGAGCTAGACTAGATCTCCAATAGAATAAGGAGGAGCTGAGGATTGCTTGAATGTTTGTGTGTGTGACATCTAATCATGGGTTTTTTGTAAAGTGGAAATGTTTTCTTTGTGAGAGTGACCAAGGGTTTTAGTGAATGACCCCCCAGGAGTTGTAGTGGATATTGTGGGCTCCATACTCATGCAAGGTAGATATTTACATGTGACAGAGAATGGGGAAGTGCCTGTGGCAGTGGTGAGAGTATGATTGTGTGTGAACTATGCCATTTTTAGCCATGAGGCCCAAGTGTCCTGTTTTTTAGTGATGTATGTTATAGTTCAGGACCTATATGCTATGTTTTTCATTTTCCTTCACTTTCATACTTAATGCTTTCTTTTCACTTTCAAAGTCACATGACCATGGGACATCTCACATGACATGAGGCCTAGCCCTTGATGTCATCATGACATCATGCCTCATATCCTTCATCTCCATCATCTTGTTCACACAAGTATGCTTCTTCTTTCCCACATGGACTTCTTGCTGTAACTTGTGTTTACCTTGCTTTTTTCCCATGTTCCTTATCTATACCGGCCCTAAACTATTTAGGACTCAGACAACCTACCCTAAACCCATTGCTAGTCACTATATAAACTTCCCTCCTCTCATCATCTACTTTTCCTTAGTCCTATTTACTTGTATTCCTCTTCATCTTAGGGGCCAGATATTCTTCAAGTACCACTCTTGTTTCCTCATCCAATCCATTACTCTGCTATTTACTGGCTTCATGCATGTAATTGCATGCTCTTCATTGATACACATTTCATGCTGTACTTGGGTACAGTGAAATTCCTTGTCACTGATTTCCATGTTCTCATCCACATGTGGTTGAACACCCATTCCTGAACCATTCACACTGTCGCTGAGGTTACACTATGCCTAGATTATGAAACCAGATTTGAATGATGAAGGAAACAACTAAAAGAGGACTCAGCCTAATCTAGGTGGAGTGCGACTTCAGCAACGGTGTGTATAATGTGAGTCCTAATATCAAGCCAGACATGGACCAAGATGTGGTATTTGATGATAAGAAAGTGTATGGTACCCAAGTAAAGCATGTATGAGAGCAAGAATGAGTAGTGTCTGTTAACGAGGACAAGTTTGGCAGAGGCAGAATAGGATTGGGAGAAGAAGATACAGGAGTGATACTCTGATTGAAACCAGCCCCAAAGATGGAGGGGGATTCAAATGAATAGGACTAAGGAAAATAGATGACAGAGGAGAGACAGGTTTATATAGTGAATAGCGATGGGTTTAGGGTAGGTCATCTGAGTCCTAAATAGTTTAGGGCCAGTTATAGATAAGGAGCACAAGGGGAAGGCAAGGGGAACATGAGTACAGTGAGAAGTCCATATGGGAAGAGAAGTGTACTCATGTGAGTGAAAGGACAAAGATAAAAGACATGAGGCATAACATCATGATGACATCACAGGCTAGGCCTCATGTCACGTGAGAGGTCTCATGGTCACATGCACTTGGTCATGTGACCTTGAAAGTGAAAGGAAATTGTTTAAGTGTGAAAATAAAGGAAAAAGTGAAAAATGTAGTGTATAGGTCCTGAACTATAACAGATTAGGTGTAGTCCTCCTTGTTTAGTTTCATCCAGTTTCACCTGAATAGGACTGCCATGAGGCTGAACACCATCCTTCCCCCTTGCCTTTGTCTTATGCGATCCCGCAACACCACTGACTGTCTCTATCATCAACAACAAGTTAACACCATCAACTTCTACACAGCTACTCATATCATTCATCCCTCACCCAAACCTGTTCTTGTGCCAGAACACGCTCCTGTCCACCTCCTCACCCCTAACCTCACCCACTACCTTGATGATTTCCCAGTAGTGGACAAGAACGAAATTGACCTCAATGATGCATCCCCACCACCTTGTTGATTGAGCACCATGTAGTAGCTCTCAACGCTACTTATTACTTACTAGTTGTAGTGTAGCTTACCTCATTAGGAAATAGTCACACAGTCTATGTAGTATATAAGTTGGAACTCAGTCATCTGAGTTCAAATAGCATCTTGTGTTCTTACCACAACCATCTCCTTAAGCTAACCCCTTAAACCTTGGTGAGTGTCAGGTATTCCTCTACCTTACCACCTGTATGCTTTCAACACACCTGAGCTTACTCACATACATACTCCCTCCCTCCCTTGCATACATACTCCCTCCCTCGCTCACATATGTACTCTCTCTCTCTTCCTCACATATGTACTTCCTCCCTCGCTCCATCCGTTGCCCATGCCCTTTCTCCTTCTTTCATCCCCACTCCCATTCATGTGTGCAGGCAGTGCAAAAAGTACACGCAGAATCCTTGCAATGTCCGAGCCAAACAAACCCAGTATGCCTATCTTTTGTGACTTTGCCCTCGTAATGTTTTACATTGTCCTGCCAAGTATCTCTGAATGTCAGGAGCTATGGAAGGAGTTCCTCTGCTGCCTGCTGATCCCAATGTCATGTGGGCAGAAATCTGCAACACAATGGCAGCCATGGCCACTGTTATAGGATTTATGATACATTTACTATAACACTTGAATGCTTATTTTATCTTATTAGGTAGCATCTCACATGACAACCCTCACAGCTAGGCTTAGGGTCTAGGACCGCACCTAGACTGGTCACATGACATGATGTTATTGTAGAGCCTGGAGCTATGACCTCATCGGTCTAGGCTATGACATCATCAGTGATATCATGCCTCATGGTAACCTCATGGATACCTCATGTTATCCTTATCATACCTTCTATACTGGCTCTCACATACATACAGGAGCCTCCCCTAAACTGATCCCTTTTCTATATATACCATAGTACCCTCCTGTATATTCCCTAGTTCTATTCACTTGTATCTTGCCTAGTTCCCCATGTCCGAACCGCCTGAGGTACAGTAGTGGTTCTCACCACACTCTTGCTGGGTTATGCCATCTCATTACAAAAGGCACATGCATTCCCCAAACCCTCTCCTCACTGCTATCTATTATGGCTAGATCCCACTCATTGACAACCCTTCATTGCCAGCAGGAACCTTCCCATAAGGCAGATCACTCCGTTACAGCTGCAATGCTTCAAAATTCACTGCTAGCTTAGCAGCAACTTGCCCAACAGCTTGCGGACACCGCTGCCACTGCCCCCTCCCATCATTCCTCTCTCCCAACACGTCTTATTGCCAATCCTGGTATTTGGGATGATAAATGATCAACCTTTCACCCCTGGTGG
Organism: Hemileccinum rubropunctum; assembly: GCA_038089535.1. Lineage (NCBI taxonomy): Eukaryota > Fungi > Basidiomycota > Agaricomycetes > Boletales > Boletaceae > Hemileccinum > Hemileccinum rubropunctum. Next base: position 6,600 of record JBBPLC010000619.1, read on the forward strand.
GTGAAAATAGCAACTTGGGTCCAGTGCCAAGGTGGCCTGGAAAACATCAGCAAACTTCTGCTGTCCTCCTCCAGATGGTCAGTAAGTGTTATAGTTCAGGACCTATACGCTGTGTTTTTCACTTTTCTTCACTTTCGAACTTAACGCTTTCTTTCCTTTTTCGAAGTCACGTGACTAGTACACGTGACCATGAGAATCCTCACATGACCTGAGGTCTAGTCCATGATGTCACTATGATGTCATACCTCATGTCTTTCATCTCCATTCCCTTTCCCATGAGGATGCTTCCTTCTTCCCACACGGGCTTCTAGCCGTCCTCATGGTTTCCTCATCTTCTCCTCATGTTTCCTATTCCCCCACTGGCCCTCAATCAATTAGGACTCAGATGACCTACTCTAAACTCCTGTACTGACATATATAAACCCTCCCCTTTCGTCGTCTACTCCCCAGTCCTATTCACTTGAATACTCTCCTACTTAGGGGCCTGTTCACTTGTCTACTACTCCCATTTCTACCTTCCAAATCTTATCTCTGCATTTGCCAACTTCATGCCCATTACTGCACACTTTACGTTTTGTGCCAAGTACATGATTTACTTGGGCACCGTCAACTTTCTTGTACTCGAATACCACGTTCTCATTCACATCTGGCTAGACGTTCACACTCGCACTGTACACACCGTCGCCAAGGTTGCCCGATGCCTAGATTAGGTGTCATCCAACTTAGTAGTTTCTTTCGTTCACTCTGTTTCAGTAAGGCCAAGTCCTTCTCTCGCATCACACTGGAGAAGTACCAAAAGAAGAACTCCGCTCTAAAATGGAATGGCTGTCTTGGGAGAAGCTGAAAAAAAAAGTGGAGAACCACTTTAGGATTGGCATTTTGAAAGAGGAAAGTTATATTTGCCTGACTAACCTTAAACAAGGAACGATGCCAGTAAAGGTATTCATGCAACAGTTTAAACTATTGCAACAAGACACCAATCTGTCCATCCACAACAATAATGTTTTGCAGTTGTATTGAGAACACCTTGACTACAACATCTACTTCTAGCTATCAATTCACACTCCTGCCCTTGCTGATTCACTCCCCAAATGGCAAGAAATGGCCATTAAGATGGGGTAAACTTTTGAAAAAATGTGACTAGAGCACAGTAAACAGTTACAAAAGGTATATAAGCCTCATTTCACAGAAATCAGGACTCAATCAGGCTGGGGTATACCTATGGACACACAAACCGTCCAACCGCAGCAGGAGACCTATACCTGCTACAATTGCAGTAAGCTGGGACATCTTTCTTGTGCCTGCAAAGAGCTGCGAAAACAGAAAGGCCAACCAATATTTGACCCAGTCACTGGTCAAACATGCTACACCCCAGCATGGCCTGCCCCACTTCATGAAATTCCACTCACCTCTACAATGTCCATTGCCACAGTCCCTGAGACTACACAAGGTTCTGGAAATCCCCCATGGATGACCAAAGAGGTGCAAGCCTATTATTTAGACATGTTTGAGTCCCAGGCTTGTCAGCTTGCCACTGAGGGGCTAAAGGGAAAAGGCAAGGCTGAGTAGATTGGCTATGGACAAATTTTCTTCTTCTTGTTGTTCTTCCTTTTCTAACTGCCTTGCTGTACTCAGGGAGATGGACAGTTTGTTGGGTGATGTTGATACACTGAACACTTGCAATTATCCTAGTTACAATACTGCCTCTGAAGGAGCATCTTTTCAGAGCACAGTGCTAGAGATAAAAAATAGCATGCTTAATTTTCTAGTTATGGACAAATTTCTTTTTTCTCCAAATCCTCCCCTAACCCTAACCTCACCCTCAGGAATACTTCCCCTGTGGGAGAATTCAACATTGACACTGATGTTTACTTTCAGAGAAATGAAAAATGGTGAAAAACAATGGAAAAGGCACTCCTTGACTCTGGCACAGTCCAAACGTTTGTGGGCAAACAATGGGTAATGTCTCTTGGCATTCCCACCAAAAAAGTGACTTCTCCTTGCTCAATCACTAACACCAATGGGACTTCTTCATCCCACAGTACTGATCTTTGATCCAGTTACTGGCTGCACACACTACGTTCCTCCTTGCCCTGCCCCACTCCACAAAATTCCCCTCATCCCCACCATGACCATCACCACAGTCCCCAAGGCTGGACAAAGTACCAGAAATCCCCTGTGGATGACCGAAGAGGCACAAGCCTATTCTTTAGATATGTTCAAGTCCCGAGTGTGCCAGCTTGCCGCAGAAGGACTTAAGAGAAAAGGCAAGGCCAAGTAGAGAGTGTTGATTGAGCACCATGTAGTAGCTCTCAACGCTACTTATTACTTACTAGTTGTAGTGTAGCTTACCCTATTAGGAAATAGTCACACAGTCATTGTAGTATATAAGTTGGAATTTAGTCATCTGAGTTCAAATAACATCTTGTGTTCTTACCACAACCATCTCCCTAAAGCTAACCCCTTAAAACCTTGGTGAGTGTCAGGTATTCCTCTACCTTACCACCTGTATGCTTTCAATAGGTTATGAGCCCTGTCAGTGCACTGTAGTGTGCATCAAAAGACTGCACCTACATGTTGCCTGACCTCATTGCTCACCATCGTTGCACATTCATTGTGCTAGAGAATGTCAAAAGACTGTTCCTATGCACTGGATAGCACCATGGTAATGAACCTATGCTGGAATAGCATGCTGATGCTGTTACATTCCAGATAAACTCTACAATGTCTTTCTCTATGAAGGACATTTTCATCCCCATTTTCAATGGAACAAACTGGCAGGTGTGGTGGCCTGCAATGGCCTCCTACCTCCAGTCTACTGGGTTCACTTGGGCCCTTGAGCTCTCGCATCCGGTGGCATTAACTGCCACCAGTGATGCCGATGACAAAAACACCTGGATCCAGTGGTCCAAGGCTAATGACCAAATCTTGGGTCAATCAAGATGAGGCTCTCTGAGCCCATCAGAGCCAAGCACACTGATCTCCTGGATGCTGCCAACCTTGTGAAGGCGCTCTGCTACAAATATGCCAAGCCCAGCCTAGCCGGTGCTTATGGTATCTTCAAGGAGTTACTTGAGCTCTTGATCCCGAGTTCATTGCATCCTGCCCCTGCCCTCGATAAGGCAGCAAACCTCTTCATGAGGTTGAAGGCCACCAATTATGAGGTCCCCGCTGGCATCCAGGTGATGCTGCTCTTGAGCAAGCTCCCTTCCACCATGGACGTCGTCTTACAGATGATGATCCAAGCCAAGGACTCAGCTGGTGCACTGAAAACCCCCACTATCAATGAGATCCACAAGGCTGTGGTCCTATCTTGGGATCAGCACCTTCTCAGAGGGTATAAGGGGAAGCAACTGGCTCAGGCCAATAAGATATCGGCCATGAAGTGGAAAGATAACAACCCTCGCTTCCAGCAGCAGCAACAACCCAAGCAGCAACCACCGCAAGGGAATGCTAGCACGGAAGGAGCAGGGAAGAAAACCTGTCAAGGCAAAAAGAAGAGCAAGTCACAGGCTGACCATGCTCACATTGCCTCCCCCACCTTCATCACATACATGACCAGTCCTGAGCCCAGTCCTGATCCCTGTGCCCTCATGCACACCTCTCCACAACTCTACCAGGGAGCTGGCGGTTCCCCCGCCGACACCTGCATCAAAGAGGCTTTTAGCCTTGCTTATTGTCTAGAAATCCAACCGTCCACCAAGACAATTAGGAAGCTTGACAAAGAAACAAGCGAAGGCAAAAGGGTAAGTGAACCTAACTAGATCCTCAGAAACCCTGACCTTATATTTGGTGTCCCTGGCCCTTCATTGGTGTTGGATGCTTCCAACTTACCTGATGATCAGCACATAGTGGAGATCTCGAGTGATGAGGAAGAGGTAGCTATTGCTCCCAAACAACGAAAGAATCAATGCTCTTGCAAGCATGAAATCATGGCACCACTCCAATCTTCTTGGGATAACGATGACATGGTCGACATCTACAGTTTGGGCATTGATGGGGAGATTGTAGATGTGGCTGGACTTGAGGATCCCTCATGGCCTCGCATGATCAGGCAAGTGATTCAATCCATGCCTTATGTCTGAACTGACATAATTTCCTCTGATGCATTATCTGCTTGAGTAGTAAATAACATGTCATCTGTCGTGGTAGATAGCACAGCGGACGCTTGTAGTTATCCTTGTATAGCTACTTTCAACATGAATAGACTTTGCTCTTTGTGCTCTGCTCCTACCAGTTCAAAAAATAAGTGTTCATGTGATTCTTTTGGAAAGTTCTGGATCCTTGACTCTGGTGCTTCAATGCATTTCACACCTGATCAAACTGACTTCATTGAGTATGAGGCATTTAAGCGTCATGAATGGATACCCATCATGACCACCTCTGGAATGATCTACATTGAAGGACAAGGTAGAGTACTTGTGCAATGGGAGGACTCCAAAAGGAATTCCCAAATCATGGATTTACACAATGTTGGCTTAATACCCAACTCAGGTGTTCGCCTTGTCTCCCTTGGTTTACTTGCTCGTGGAGCAAAAGTTCATGGTGATGATTGCCAGATTACAGTGACTTATGGTGATGGCACTATTCTTGCCCCATTTACTCCTGGTCGAGTCGGTCATGGCTTATACATGATTGAGGCATTACCACTGAAAGGACAACGTGCCCACATGACACGAACTATCATATATGATATCCTTCACAAACATCTAGGACATCCCTCGAAAGAAGTCATCAGACATGCCAAAAAGCACACTAAAAGTCTACCAGATATTGAGATTCCAAAGGAAGACTCCATCTGCGACGGTTGTGCTAAGGGTAAACTCCCCAATAGGAGTTTTCCTCCTACTAAGCAATGTGCTACTCACGCATTTGAATTGATTCACTCTGACATAAAGTCTTTCCCCATTGAATCATACCATTGGTACAAATACATCATTACCTTCTTTGATGATTATACCTCCATGGTGAAACGGGAGGGAATAACTAAAAGGAGCACAACACCTAGTCTAGGCATTGGGTGACTTCTGTGATGGTATGGACTGTATGAGTGTGGACATCAAGCCAGACATGCACGAGGACGTGATAATCGATGACGAGGAAGTGGACAGTTCCAAGATATATCATTCACGAGGTAACAAGTAAGTGTGCGATAACATGCATGAGGTCGGCAAATGCAGAGTAAAGGAAGGGTAAAAGAAGAGTGGTAAACAATTGAACAGGCCCCAGGGAGGAGGGTATTCAAGTGAATAGGAGTGGGGAATAGATGATGATGGGAGGGGGTTTATATAGTAAGTATGGAGAGTTTAGGGTAGGTCGTCTGAGTCCTAATCTATTGAGGGCCGGTGTGAGAAAGAATGCACATGAGGGAACCATGAGGACGGAGAGAAGTCCATGTGGGAAAAGAGAAGTGTCCTCATGGGAAAAGGAACGGAGATGAAAGACATGAGGCATGATGTCATGATGTCATCATGGGCTAGGCCTCAGGTCACGTGAGGGTTCTCACAGTCACGTGCGCTAGTCATGTGACTTTGGAAAGGAAAGGAAAGTGTTAAGTCCAAAAGTGAAGAAAAGTAGGAAAACGTAGCATATAGGTCCTGAACTATAACACTACCCCCCATTCACCAGATTCAAGATCCAAGCGAGAATCGGTGAATTCGGTATAGGAGGGACTGAACAGACAAAAGAGGGAAACAAAATCTGTCTCGGAGATGCCCCGGATGGGTTGTGGGGCATTTGGGTGAGAGGCATGAAACTTGGTAATTGTGTTTTGCGCATGTTTTAAATTAACGGCAGGCTCCCAGGTGTGATCCACCTCGTCCCATCCCTTCCAGTGGATGAGGTATTGTAGTTTGCCACAGTGAAGGCATGACTGAACAATGCGATCGACTTCGTATTCTTCGTGATGATCTTCCGTCATGGTGATAGGGTCTGGTTTAAATACATTTTGTCCGTCCAGCGGGGCTTTGTATGGTTTAACACGGGAAATGTTAACAGTGGGATGAATGGATATGGTGGAAGGGAGGGCGAGGGTGATGGCATTAGGAAGAATGGTGGTGATACGGTAGGGTCCGATGAATTTTTGGGTTAATTTACGTGTGGGATAGGGAAGTGAGAGATGTTTGGTGGAGAGCCAGACTAGGTCTCCAACGGAATAATTAGGAGCAGAAGAGCGCTTGGATGTTTGTGTGTGCGACATCCGATCGCGGGTTTTTTGTAACGTGGAAGCGATCTCTTCATGATTGCGTCCCATAGTTTTACCGAACGACCCCCCAGGAGTTGTAGTGGAGTTTGTGGGCTCCGTACCCATGCGTGGAGAGTAGTTTTGCGTGACTGAAAAGGGTGTAGTCCCTGTGGCCGTGGTGAGGGTATTGTTGTGCGCGAATTGCGCCATTTTTAGCCACGAGGCCCATGTCTCCTGCTTCTTTGCAACATAAGCTCGGAGGTATGCGATAACTTCTCTGTTAACCTGTTCTGTCTGACCATCCATTTGAGGGTGGTACACTGTGGAGAGTTTTTGCTGGATACCTAGAACTTTGCAAAGTTCCTTGGTGAACTCCGAGACGAACTGTGGTCCTCTGTCCGAGAGTATAGTGTTAGGAAGTCTGTGAAGACACCATACGTGGTCTCTAAATAATGCGGCTAAGTCTGAAGAGGAAGTTGTTTTAAGACAAGGGAATAGAACAATTTCTTTAGAAAAACGGTCGATGACTACCCCGATAGAATCAAAACTGTTAGAAAGGGGTAGTCCAGTAATGAAATCGAAGGAGATATCTTCCCATGGGTGGGAAGGAATGGGCAGTGGCATAAGTTTTCCTGCCAGTGGCTTTGATGAACCCTTCATGAGGGAGCACACCTGGCAGTGTTCGACGTAAGAAGAAATGTCTTTGGCAGCACCTGGCCACCAATAGAAGCATTTAATAGAAGAAATGGTGCGATCTCGGCCTGGATGGCCTGCGACCGGAGAGTCGTGGAATAGCAAGATTAACTCGGTGCAAAGAGAAGGTGGGACAAAAACGATCCCGTTTGAATTTCTGAATAGTTTTTTGTTTGCATAATATTCATATTCGTTGATGGCATCAACGTCCATTTTAGCTGATTCAAAGGATAGTTTAGTTTCAAAGTTCAGGGAGAGAGAGATAGAGGAAATTGCTTTAACTCCTGTGGAGCCAAAGCCTTTGTCACTTCATTGAGACTTGGCAAGAGTCTTTTCTTCTGTTAAGGTTGGATTTTCTATTTTTTCAATAATTAGTTGTGCAATACGGTTGAATTTAGAAACGTGAAAAGGGGAATCGGAGTGGTTGAACAGAATTACACCAATTTCTCCCCTATAATCGGCGTCAATGACTCCGGCCATAACGTCGATTTTATGTTTGAGGGCGAGGCCTGATCGTGGTGCAATTCTGCTGTAGGTACTGGAGGGGAGGTGAATCTTGACACGGATGGGTATGAGAGCTTGGTCATGGGCGGGGATGTCAAGATCAACAGATGCATACAGGTCGAAACCTGCAGCGTAGGGGGAGCCCTTTGAGGGTAAGCAGGCATCTGAAGAGGTCAATTCCACCGGAATAGATAAGGATGAGGAATGGAGAATGGTGGAAGGGAAAACAGTAATGTTTTCGTTTAGTTTATCGACGGCATCGCCATGGTCAGGGCGACGAGAGAGGGCGTCGGCACGTCCATTCGTGGTGCCAGGTTTATAGATTAACGTATAGTTGAATTCCTGCAGAAGCTCGTGCCAGCGGGCTTGACAGCCCGAGAGCATCTGCAGTTTCTTCCAGTACTCGAGATTTTTATGATCTGTCCAAATCTCGAAGTTAGCTTTTCCAATTAAATAATGATGCCACTCCTCGAGAGCGCGAATAATGGTGAGCAACTCCTTGTCGTAGTCTGGGTAGTTGCGTTCAGCGGACAAAAAAGAATGGGAAAGGAATGCGCAGGGGCACCAGGAGCCATCCTCTCCTCGAACGGATAAAACCGCGCCTGTGGCAATGTTGCTGGCGTCGGTTTCTACACGCATTTCCTTTGACACATTAGGGAATGCGAGGAGGGGTGCAGAGGTGAATTGTTTTTTGAGCGTGTCAAATGCGTTTTGTTGTGCCTCCCCCCAGATGTATGGCACATTCTTTTTTGTCAGATCGTTGAGGAGGCGAGCGATCTGTCCGAAACCGTTAATGAAATGACAATAATAGTTACAGAGTCCAAGGAACGACTGAAGCTGTTTGAGCTT
>JBBPLC010000620.1:0-14797 GCA_038089535.1 Hemileccinum rubropunctum
TGACCATCGTGAGAAGAGCAGAAGAAAGCGGTGGTCGTCGTGTGAAAGAGAGGCATTAGCAAGAAGTGTAAGACGAATGCTAATGCGAAAAGTAAGGAAAAAGGTGAATCGTAACACTAGGCCCCAAGTGGAGAGTAGATCAAGTGAATAGGACTGAGAGAACAGATGACAGAGGAGATGGGTTTATATAGTAAGTATGGAGGGTTTAGGGTAGGTCATCTGATTCCTAAATAACTTAGGGCTAGTGTGAGAAGAAAGAAACATAAGGGAAACACAAGTACAGAGAGAAGTCCATGTGGGAAGAAAGAAGCATACTCATGACAGAAGGATGGAGATGAATGTTCATTGTTATGGTCAGTCCGGATAGGAATGAATGTGAACCTGGGAGACAAGGGATGTCAACTAAGGGGCTTTTTTATTGATGGGATGAGCTACGAGAAAAGGCGACCAGAGATAAAGGCAAGTCATGTGGTTAATGACTGAAGACTTCCGCAGGGGCTTCCTGAGGTGAACGAAGGATAATTGACCAAGGAATACCCTTGTCGATGGGACAACCGCAAAGAAGAGTGGTGGGGACGAGTTGCTTATGAAGAGCAACTGGAGACAAAGGAGAATGACGAGCGTCCACTTAAAAGTAGGATGAGAGACTTAGAGAGGCAATGGATGTGTGAAGAGAAACAAGGTGCTATTCCAGGTAGGTCTAGCTTAGGAAATACATGATAAAGGTAGCAGCCTATATATACCCTGGGTATAGGTGCATGGACCAAGCTGTGTTGCAGTGGTAGATCAGAGGAATCTAAATAGGGTAAGTGGAGTGGGAATGACGGCAGTGTAAAGGCGTCATCAGAGAGAAGAATGAGGCTATCCAATAAGAGATAAGAATGAGTCATCAGAATGACCATTGTGAGAGAAGAGTAGAAGTAAATGCGATGGTTGTCATGGGGAAAGGAAGGCAGGAGCATGAGTCATGAGACAAGATGTGACAAGAAAGGAAAAGAAAAGAGAGAATTATAACATTACCCTTCTACTAAATCTGAAACTCCAGAGAAGGATAATGTGTAAAAGGCGTGAGTCAGAAGTCATAGTAGGAGGTGCCAGGGGAGCCAGTCATATTGGCGTAGGCAGCATCGTCATAGGGATCATCGTAGTCATATAGGGAGGGAGCACGTGAGGAACAGGGGAGTGAGATTGTCAGTTACAACAATGTGAATGGGAGGGAGTGACCCAAGAGTGAGGGGGAGGTACAGGACAAGCAGAGGATAAAGAGAAGTGGGAGGAACTAGAAGGTGAGGAGAATAGGGGAGGAGGGGTTCAACGATGGAGAGGGCAACATTACTGGGTGTGGTGTGGGGTGGTTACGAGGCAGGAAGGGCATTGGTACCAGGAGCAGTCAATTTGCTGATATCCCAAATGGTGGCACTTAAAGCAAGTTTTGTTGTAGTGAGGGTGTGAGCGTGATACTGGTTGAGCTCAAAGAGGTAGCAGTTGACGTCGTCAAGAAACTCGGGCATTCTGAGTTGAAAGAAGGTGGCGGCAAGGTTTCCCTCAAGGTTCTGCTGGATATTACAGACAAAGTTGGCCCGATGGCCAAAGGTTCCTCCGGAGAGGGTCAAGAGATTCCCCAGGTGTTGGACCTTGAGGTAAGCATGGTAAAGGTTCCACAAAGGGGAGCTGATGTCAAGGTAACAGCTGAGAGGTATGGCGATATGAGGGTTCTGGAGAAGGGATGCCTGGTGTTCCAGGGCGTGACCATCAGTGAGGTCTTTGCAAAGACAATAGGCATAGAGGGGAATGTCAATGGAGATGATGGCAGGAGGTGTGACTGGCGAGTTGGGCAAAGGGGTGTGGCTCCATCCTGGAGAGGGACAAGTCGAAGATGGTTGGGGGAAAGGTTATGCGGAGAAGGGGAAGAAAGCCTTTTGGCTAAAGAAGAAGTGGAAGAATCTAAGGTAGAAGGGGAAAGTGAAGAAGGGGAAGAGATGGAGTCAGAGACGGTTTGTTGAGAGGACATGGTTGTAGAGGTTCAAGTTGGGTTGTGAGGGAAGACGGAGAGGTGGAGTTTTTTATAGTTGGTGAGGGTGGGCTTTGCATTTTTCAAGTCCCATTCAGGGACCCAGGAATCTTCTTCGGCAAAGTATCCTTTCCATCAGATCAGGAAGAAGCAGCAAGACAGAGTTCTGCAGTGGTGTAGAATCTTTTCAATTTTATATTCTTCTTCACCCTGGATAAGATCTAGTGGTGGGGTGGGGAAGTTGGGTCCATGGATATCATTCTTGTGATAGGGCAATAAGAGAAAAGCATGGAATGTGTTGTGGATCTTCCATGTTTTAGGCAGGCAGAGTTGATAAATGATAGGAGATAGGACCTTGGTTATGGTAAAGGGTCCTTCTTGTTTGGGGGTGAATTTCAGGTTGGTGATAGATTGCTTGAGATTGCGGGCTTCTAGCCACACCTTATCTCCCAGGGTGAAAGGGGTGAAGTTCTTGCGAGTACGGGAAGCCATGACTTGGCAAGTGAGTTCATAGGCTACTAACGCTTCGTCGCAAGCTGTGAAGATAGTTTTAAGTCGAGATTCAATAGCAGGGAGAGGAGATTCGGGGAAAAGGGAAGGTAGGGCTCAGAGTTTGAAGCCCATCATGAGGAAGAATGGGGATTTGCCGGTGATGGAGTGAGGGTAGTGGTTTTGTGTAAATTCGGCATGAGAGATCTTTTCAGACCATGAGGCAGGGTTATCTCCGCAGAAGATTCAGAGATAGGTTTCAACTTCCTGATTTACTTGTTTGGTTTCCCCATCAGATTGGGGGTGATAGGTGGTGGAGAGGGACAGGTCATAGTTTAGGATTTTTCCAAGGGCCTTGGCAAAGGCAGAGGCAAACTGGGGACCACGATCAGAGATGATTTTGTCATAGAGTCCAAAGTGAAGGAAAACTTTGTGGAAAAATAGATCGACAACTCCCTTGGCAGTGATGGACTTCTTGGTAGGGCATAGAATTACCCCCTTAGTAAGCCCATGGTCAACCATGACCAACAAGGAATTGAAGCTAGCAGAGAGGGGAAGATCAGTGATAAAATTGCAGGAGATCTACAGGAAGGGGCACGAGGCAAGGAAGCGGATGGTGAAATGGGTTGGAATCACACAACTAAGCATGTCACCTAATCTAGGTGATGGGCAACTTCAGCGACTGTGTGAACAGTACGAGTCCTGATGTCAAGCCAGATGTGGACCAAAACATGATACTTGAGGACGAGGAAGTTAACGGTGCCAAGGTAGATCATACAATGGCAACAACAACAAGTGTGCACTAATGTAGCATGGGAGATGGCAAGAGCAGAGTAAGATTGAGATTAAGAAGAGTGGTAAACAAATGACCAGGCCCCTAAGGTAGGAGAGTAATCAAGTGAATAGGACTAAGGAAAAGTAGATGACAGAGAGAAGCTGGTTTATATAGTGAATAGCGACGGGTTTAGGGTAGGTCATCTGAGTCCTAAATAGTTAGGGGCTGGGGTGAGAAGAGAATCATGTGGTAAAGGCAAGGTAGACATGAGGACGGCAAGAAGTCTGTGTGGGAAAAGAGAAGCATCCTCATGGAAAAGAGACAGAGATGAAGGACATGAGGCATGATGTCATGATGATGTCAGGGGGCTAGGCCTCAGGTCACATGAGGGGTCTCACGGTCATGTGCACTGGTCATGTGACTTTGAAAGTAAAAAATAAAATGTTAAGTCCAAAAGTGAAGAAAAGTTAGAAAATGTAGCATATAGGTCCTGAACTATAACAGATGGGGGAAAGCGGGGGAACGGTGAGGTGAGTGTTGGCCTTATTTTGCTGGCAGGCAGCACAGCCTTCCACATATTTGCAAACAAAAGAGGCAAGGCTGGGCCACCAGAATTCAGCAGTGACAAGCTGGCAGGTTTTAAGGAACCCAGGATATTCTGCAGTCTCATGATCATGGCAGCATTGGACAATTGTACAGTGGAGGGAGGAATTGTTGGGCACATAGACACAGTCCTTGTAGGTCAAGAGACCATTGATGTGTTTCCAGTTGGAAAGTCAGGAGTGGAAGGCGGGGAGAATAGAACCATCCATGGATTGGAGGCTCTGCAGCATGAGAGGGTTAGAGGCAGAGGCTGATTGAACTTTATCAGCCAAAGCAGTGTCAATCGCATTGACAAACAAGGAAGGGGGAAGGAGGGTGACATTGCCGTTATCAGGGGAGTCAATGGCAGGGAGAAGGTCAGGTCAGTGGGAAAGGGCATGTAACAGAGTGGAACAGCAAAGAACCAACTCCAACGAGGGTGGCCTAGCCTCTAGCTAGGATGGTCCAAGTGTCACCTAGAATGATAAATATGAGGAGAAGCCTGATAATAGTGGCAAGCTGGCAAATGAGAGGAATGAGCAGTACTCAAGAGTTGTTATAGGATTCATGATACAATTACTATAACACTTGGATACTTATCTTATCTTATTGGGTAGCATCTCATGTGACAACTCCCACAGCTTAGGATCTAGGACTGTACCTAGACTGGTCACGTGACATGACATCATTGTTGGGCCTGGAGCTATAACCTCATTGGTCTAGGCCATGACATCATCAGTGATGTCATGCCTCATGGTAACCTCATGGACACCTCATGTTATGTGCATGTTCCCCTTCTATACTGGCCCTCATGTTATGCACATGTTTCCCTTCTATACCAGCCCTCATGTAGATATAGGAGCCTCCCCTAAACTGATCCCTTTCCTATATATACTATAGTCCCCTCCTGTATATTCCTTAGTTCTATTCACTTGTCTCTTGCCTGGTTCCCCATCTCCGAACTGCCTGAGAGCCATAGTGGGTGTTCTCCCACACTCCTCGCCGGGTTATGCCATCTCGTTACGAAAGGCACTTGTCATCAAACCCTTCCCTCCTCCTCATTGGCCATATCTATTGGCTAGATGCCACTTGTTGTCCACGCCAGCAGGAACCTTCCCGCAAGGCAGATGGAGTAGCCTCATTTGCTGTTCCACTCCATTACAAGTGTACTTAGGTCCCACAGTGTGGAGGGTAAGACAAATGAATAAGACTGGCTAACCCAGTCACATCACTACCCTATATATAGTGATACCCTATCGTGCACAGACCAAGCTGTGTACTCTAGGGTAGGTAAAGAAGTAAGGAATGTGGGTAGCATGAGGCATGATAGCATAGTGATGTCATGGATCTAGGCTAGTCTAGGGTGGCCTGTAGACACATGATCGTGGGAACTAGCATGTGCCCCTAAGGTACAATAAATAATAAGAATAGTGACCAAGTCACGTGATCATGGGAAGTGGTCATGTGACCTCAAAAGTAAAGATCGTAAGTCTGGGTAAAGGGGAATGCAGGGAATGTAACAGTAAGCGGTAGTGTCATAGCCTGAACTACAACAGGGCATCAGGGCTGGCAAGTTGGGAACCAGGGACATGCTGCATGTTGAGATCAAAGTCAGCAAGATCAAGAAGCCAGCAAGCTTGGTGTCGGTTCAGTGCCTGGGGTTGACAGAAGTAGGTGAGATTCTTGTGGTTGGTGAAGACCTGGACAGGGAAAGAAGAGCCATGAAGGTAGTGTTGCCAAGTTTTCAAAGCGCGGATGATAGCAAGGAGCTCACAATCATAGATGTCATAATTCCTTTCAGCAGGGGAGAATGATTGGGAAAGGTAGGAGCAGGGATGCCAATCGCCATTGGAGTCAGTTTGAAGGAGAATGCCTTTAGAAGCAAACTTGGAGGCATCAGTAGCGATGGCAAAGGGTGCAGAAAGATTGGGAAGGTGGAGAACAGGTTTTGAAAGGAACCAGGAGCAGAGGGTGTCCATGGCTTGTTGGCATGTGGGGGTCCAAGACCAAGCACAGTTTTTCTTGAAGGGGGTGGGCAATGTTGGAGTAGTCAGGGATGAAGCGATGGTAGAAATTGACAAAGCCAAGAAAGGATTGAATATCTTTGACCTTTTGGGGGGTAGGCCATTTGGCAATGCCATCAAGTTTGACAGGATCCATGGCGAGTTAACTGGGTTTGATAATCATACCAAGGTATTCAACCTCAGTTGTGGCGAATTTGCATTTTTTGAGTTTAAGATGGAGATCAAGTTCTATCATTCATTGAAGGACATGTTTAGTGCACTCTTCGTGGATGGTGGAGTTGGGGGAGAAGATGAGGAGATTATCCATGTAGATGATGAGCCATCCTTCGGCAATCATATCGTGGAAGGAGTCATTCATAAATCTCTGGAATGTGGTGGGGAAGTTGATGAGTCCGAAGAACATGATGGTCAGTTCAAAGAGCCCCTTATGGGTGATAAAGGTGGCTTTCCATTAGTGTCTATCCTTGATATGGACATTGTTGTATCCCCACCGTACATTAAACTTGGTGAAGACCTTAGCATCTCGGAGTTTATTGACAAGGTCGGAGATGAGTGGGAGGGAATAGGTGTCACAAATGGTGTGTTCATTTAGGTAATGGTAGTCTTGGCAAGGGCAAAGTCTGCCATTCTTCTTTTTGATGAAGAAGAAGGGTATGGCTTGGGGAGAGTTTGAAGGGTGGATTTTTTCCGGTTTTGAGGTTTTTATCTAAGAAATCCTCAGTGGCTTTGCATTTGTCAGAAGATAAAGGGGAAATCTTTCCGACTTTAGAGACAAAGGAATCCTTGACATTGATTTCATGGTCGTAAGGTTGAGAGGGGGGAATGTGATCTGCGGTTTCCTTGGTGAAGACAGGAGCGAATTGGGAGAATTCAGGGGGAAGAGTGGTTTTCAGCTTGTTCCGTTTGGCTTCCATAGTGAGTTCAGTGATGGTGGTGAGTCAGGAAATAATGGGAGATCCTTTGGGAATAGAACGGGATTCCCTGCAGATAGTTTGGAAGAGGGAGCAGTTTTCAAGAGCATGAGAGAGGAATTGTTCCTCGTTTTCTTGTTTGAGGAAGCCATAGAGGTAGTAGTCATGGACAGAGGATACATGGACATGTCGGGGTGCAGAAAAATGGGAGTTGTGTCACTTGGAGTCCTTTGCACAGAAAATATACAAGCTGTTGGATTCATCAAGGGTTTCAGAGAGGGAGAGGGTTCAACTTTTCCAGTCAATTGTGGGATTGGTGGTTTTCAGCCAAGGAAGTCCAAGGATTACATTGGTTCTTCCACAGGCCATGATGTAAAAGGTAACCTTCTGGAAGATTCCTTTGATGTTGAAGTACAAGGTACAAGTATGGGTAATGTTCCCATTCTTGTTATATGAGTGGTCAGTGTTTCAGGCTCAGATAGGGGAGGCGAGTTTCTCGGTGGGGAGACGATGTTTTGATACAAAGTTTTAGTCAATGCTAGAGATTTCAGCACTGCTGTCAATAAGGGTGCTGGTGTCGATAGCTTTCTGGGTATGCGAAGGGACAACTAACTGGATTGGGATTTGCATAGCTTTAGTAGTAGCAGATACAAATACAGGGGCACACAAGAAGGAGGGAGGGGAGACTCATGTTGACTGAGATCCCCATTCTAAAAATCCATTTGGAAGGAAACCTTCCTAATGGCAACTTCATCTTCATTATCAATTTCACACAAGGTGGGGAGGTTGGAGTGAAATGGGATGAGAACTTAACAATGTAGAACAACACCTAATCTAGGCATTGGGCTACTTCAGCGATGGTGTGGACAGTACGACTGCAAGTGTCCAGCCAAATGTGGACAAGTACGTGGTAGTTGGCGATGAGGAAGTTAACAGTGCCGAGATAGAGCATAAAACGAGGTACGACAATGAGTGTGTGATTACGTGCACAAAGCTGGCAAATTGCAGAGTTAAGGAAAAGGATACAGAAGAGTGGTAGTCAAATGGATAGGCCCCTAAGGAGGAGGGTATTCAAGTGAATAGGACTGAGGAGTAGACGACAGAGGGAAAGAGTTTATATATGTCAGTACGGGGAGTTTAGGGTAGGTCATCTGAGGCCTAATCAGTTGAGGGCCGGTTTGAGAAGGAAGGGAAACGAGGAAACCATGAGAACGGTGAGAAGTCCGTGTGGGAAGAAAGAAGTGTCCTCATGGGAAAGGGAACAGAGATGAAAGACATGAGGTATGATGTCATAATGACATCATGGGCTAGACCGCATGTCACATAAGGATTCTCATGGTCATATGTACTGGTCACGTGACTTTGAAAAATGAAAGAAAGCGTTAAGTTCGAAGATGAAGAGAAGTGAAAAACGTAGCGTATAGGTCCTGAACTATAACACTACCCCCCATTTACCAGATTCAAGATCTAGTCAAGAGTTGGTGAATTCAGTATAGGAAGGACCGAACAGGCGAAAGAGGGAAACGAATTCGGTCTCGGAGATGCCCCGAATGAGCTGTGGGGCATTCGGATGGGAAGCATGAAACTCAGCAATTGCATCTTGCGCATGTTTTAAGTTAGCGGCGGGTTCCCAGGTGCGATCCACCTTGTCCCATCCCTTCCAGTGGATGAGGTACTGTAACTTTCCGCGGTGAAGCTGGGACTGGACAATGCGTTCGACTTCGTATTCTTCGTGACAATATTCAGTCACAGTGATGGGATCTGGTTTAAATACGTTTTGCCCGTCCAGTGGGGCTTTGTAGGGTTTTACGCGGGAAATATTTACAGTGGGGTGAATGGATACGGAGGAAGGGAGGGCGAGGGTGACAGCATTGGGGAGGACGGAAGTAATACGATAGAGGCTGATGAATTTTTGCGTTAATTTACACACGGGATAGGGGAGAGAGAGATGTTTGGTGGAGAGCCAGACTCGGTCTCCAATAGAATACTTGGGGGCTGAAGAACGCTTGGATGTTTGTGCGTGCGACATCCAATCACAGGTTTTCTGTAGTGTGGAAGCAATCTCATCGTGGTTTTTTCCCATAGTTTTACCGAACGACCCCCCAGGAGTCATAGTGGAGTGTGTGGGTTCTGTACCCATGCGTGGAGAGTAATTTTGCGTAACAGAAAAGGGTGTGGTTCCCATGGTGGTGGTAAGGGTATTATTGTGCGCGAATTGCACCATTTTTAGCCACGAGGCCCAAGTCTCCTGCTTTTTTGTGACATAAGCTTGGAGGTACGCGATAACTTCTCGATTGACCCGTTCCGTCTGACCATCGGTTTGTGGGTGATACGCCATGGAGAGTTTCTGCTAGATGCCAAGAACTTTGCAAAGTTCTTTGGTGAACTCCGAGACGAACTGCGGTCCTCTGTCCAAAAGAATAGTGTTAGGAAGTCCATGGAGACACCATACATGGTCTCTAAATAATGCAGCTAAGTCCGAGGAAGACATAGTTTTGAGGCAAGGAAAAAGAACGATTTCTTTAGAAAAACGATCGACGACTACCCCAATAGAATCAAAACCGTTAGAAAGGGGTAGTCTGGTGATGAAATCTAAGGAGATATCTTCCCATGGGTGGGAAGGAACAGGTAATGGCATGAGTTTTCCTGCCGGTGGCTTTGATGAACCCTTCGTGAGGGAGCACACCTGGCAGTGTTCTATGTAAGAGGAAATGTCTTTGGCAGCGCCTGGCCACCAATAGAAGCATTTAATGGAAGAAATGGTACGGTCTCGGCCTGGATGGCCTGCGACGGGAGAATCATGGAAAAGCGAGATTAACTCGGTGTGAAGAGAAAGGGGCACAAAAACAATGCCGTTTGAATTTCTGAAGAGTTTTTCGTTTGCATAGTATTCGTTTTCATTGATGGCATCAACATCCATTCTGGCAGATTCAAAAGATAATTTAGTTTCAAAATTTGGAGGCAAGGTCGTGGAAGAGATTGCTTTGACTCCTGTAGAGCCAAAGCCTTTATCGTTTTGTTGTGACTCTTCGAGAGTCTTTTCTTCTGTTAGGGTTGGATTTTCTATTTTTTCAATAATTAGTTGTGCAATGCGGTCGAATTTTGAGATGTGAAAAGTAGAATCGGAGTGATTGAACAGAATTACACCAATTTCTCCCCTATAATCGGTGTCAATGACTCCGGCCATGACGTCGATTTTATGTTTGAGGGCGAGGCCCGAACATGGTGCAATTCTGCCGTAGGTGCCAGAAGGAAGTTGGATCTTGACATGGGTGGGGATGAGAGCTTGGTCGTGGGTAGGGATGTCAAGATCAACGGATGTGTACAGGTCAAAGCCCACAGCGTCAGGAGAGCCCTTCGAGGGTAAGCGAGCGTCTGTGAAAGTCAATTCGACCAGAATAGATAAAGAGGAGGAGCAGAGAACAGAGGAGGGGAAGATTGTAATGTTCTCATTAAGTTTGTCGACAGTGTCGCCATGGTCGGGGCGACAAGAGAGGGCATCGGCACGGCCATTCGTGGTGCTGGGTTTATAAATTAGCATGTAATTGAATTCCTGTAGCAGCTCATGCCAGCAGGCTTGATGGCCTGAGAGTGTCTGCGGTTTTTTCCAGTATTCAAGATTCTTGTGATCTGTCCAAATCTCGAAGTTAGTTTTTCCGATTAAATAGTGCCGCCACTCTTTGAGGGCGCGAATGATGGCAAGTAGCTCTTTGTCATAGACTGGATAGTTCCGCTCTGCACATGAAAAAGAATGAGAAAGGAAGGCGCAGGGTCGCCATGAGCCATCCTCCCCTAGGACCGACAAGACTGCACCGGTGGCGATGTCGCTGGCATCAGTCTCGACATGCATTTCCTTTGAAGCGTCAGGGAATGTGAGGAGAGGAGCGGTTGTGAAATGTTTTTTGAGCATATCAAACGCATTTTGTTGTGCCTCCCCCCAGGTGTATGGCACGTTCTTTTTTGTCAGATCATTGAGGGGGCGAGCGATCTGTCTGAAACCATTAATAAAACGACGATAATAATTACATAGTCCGAGGAATAATTGTAGCTGCTTGAGCTTTGTGGGGGCAGGCCAGTTGAGTATTGCGTTGACCTTGTTGTGCTGCATACTGACACCGTCAGCGGATACTGTCATACCGAGAAAGTCAACTTTGTCAGCATTAAATATGCATTTTTTGGGTTTTGCGTAAAGGTTGTTTTCACGTAACCAGCGCAAAACTTCCTTGACGACCTCGGAGTGTTCCTCGTTGGATTTATTTTTTGTGAAGATGCACATGTCATCAAGGTAGACGATGACCGCGGCGTACATGTCGTTAAATATATCGTTCATCATCTGTTGGAAAGTGGGAGGAGAGTTAGTCATTCCGAAATACATTACGATGGGTTCGTAAGCCCCCAGGGGCATGACGAAAGTGGCTTTCCATTTGTTGCCTTTCTTGATGCGGACGTTGTTGTATCCCCACCAAAGGTTGAGGCAGGTGAATTTGTCCGCACCTTTGAGGCGGTCGATGAGGGCTGAGATGAGGGGAAGAGGGTATGAGTTTTTGACTGTACCCTCATTTAAATATCAATAATCCATGACAAGACACTTTTCGCCGGTCTTTTTAGGTATAAAGAATACGGGAGCTGTTTGTGGGGATTTTGATGGGCAGATATAGCCCTTTTCTTGCTCAGAGGTAATGAAGTTTCGAACTTCTTCTAATTCGGCGTCAGAGAGTGGGATTACCCAACCTTTCTTAGGTATGAAGTCGGGCTTGAGGTCAATGGCATAGTCCCATGGTTTTCGTATGGGCATGCGCTTTGATTCTTCCTTGCTGAATACATCAAGGAACTTGTGATATTGTTTAGGTACCTTGTCAGCAAGTCCTTCCTTGATAGAACGAACGACTGGGTTCCAGACCTCCTTGATTAGTCCTGCTGTGTTGATCATGACGCAGTTGCGGGTGCAGCGACAGAACTTTATCTCTTTATCGACCCAGTCGATGAGAGGGTTGTGGCATTGGAACCAGTTGTAGCCTAGATAAATACGGTGGGTACCTAGATTGGTTACCAAGGCGTCTACTCCTTCAGAGTGGCCTTGGTACGAAAATACGACAGAAACATAGTCCGTGATTGTGCCGTGAGACGAAGAAGTCCCGTCGGCGTTAGTAATAGAACGAGAAAGGGATAGTTTGTTTGTAGGGATTCTGAGAGACGTTACCCACCTTTTGTCCACAAACGTTTGGACTGCTCCAGAATCGAGAAGCGCTTTTTCTGATGTTTTTTGCCATTTATTATTTTTTTGAAAGAAAACGTCAGTGTCGATGTCAAATTCCCCAGCAGGAGAGGTATTCCTGAGGGTAAGGTTAGGGTTAGCAGGAGAATCAGGTAAAAAAGAAATTTTGTCCCTAACCAGAGAATTAAGCACACTATGTTTATCCTCCGGTGCTGCGCTCTGAAGAGATGCTCCTTCGGAGTCAGTATCGTAACTAGTACAAGACAAATTGTTCGGTAAGTCATCGTCGCCCAACCCACCGTCCATCTCCCCAAGTACAGAAAAACAATTAAAAGAAGAAGATGATGATGAAAAAGAAGGGTCCTTAGCCGAGTAGGTACCTCTCTCTACTCGGCCTTGCCTTTTCCCTTGAGTCCTTCTGCAGCGAGCTGGCAGGCTTGGGACTCGAACATATCCAGGTAGTAGGCCTGGGCCTCTTTGGTCATCCACGGGGGATTCCTGGAACCTTGTGCCATTTCGGGAACAGTGACGATGGCGGTGGTGGGTGCAAGGGGAATCTCGCGTAGCAGAGTGGGGCGTGGTGGGGCGTAACGGGTGTGGCCGGTGACCGGATCGAAGATTGGCCAGCCACACGGTTTTCGTGGTTCCTTGCACACACGCAACAAGTGACCAACCTTATTGCAATTATAGCAAGTCCTTGATTCTTGCTGGTTGGGTTGGACCGCGCGTGTGTCCATTGGGGTGCCTCGGCCTGGTTGTGTTCCCACTTCAGTAAAGCAGGGTTCGAATTGTCGTTGTTGCAGTTGTTTAGTGCATTCCAACCACATCTTTTCGAACATCTTGCCCATTTCAATCGCTTTCTCCTGCTAGGTGGTGAGCGAATCAGCAAGTGTGGGACTTCTTGTAGACAACTGAAACTAGATGTTGTAGTCAATACGTTCTTTGTATAAACGTAAGACGTTGTTGTCGTGCCGCAACAGATCCGCATCCTGTTGTAGTAGCTCAAATTGCTGAGTAAATATTTCGATTGGCATCGAGCCCTGCCGAAGGTTAGTGAGCCGAATGTAGGATTCTTCCTTCAGGACGTCGATCCTGAAGTGGTCCTCAACTTCTTTCTTTAGTTCTTCCCACGTTGGCCATTCGAGGGTAGAATTTGTTTTCTGATATTTTTCAAGGGTGATCCTTGAAAACGACTCGGCTTTGCCCACCATTCGGAGGAGAACGGCGGCAGTTTGCTGACAATCGTCTAGACCGCCCTAACATTGAACCCAGGTAGCGATCTTTACCCACCAGGGGTGGAACGTTACCCGATTGCCGTCCCAAGTGCCAGGGTCGGCGATTAGTTTGGTAGGAAGCAATGAGGGACATGTCGTCGCAGCTTCGGCTAATTGTTGAGTCATTTGCTGCTGCGACAGCAAAGACACCTGGAGAAGAGCGGCCATGTTGGCCATTGTATTGCAAATGTCGGCCCACATTACGCTGGGGTCAATGGGCGGAGCAGCAGCTTGTTCAGACATTATTTAAAGAAATTTCAGACATTATTTAAAGAAATTTGGACAGGTGGCAGAGGACGGCGCGAGGACGGAGGCAGAAAAGAGCGAGAAAACGGCCTGTTTCAGGGCGAACATTTTTTAGTTCGGGCCGACGGTGTTTGTGCTGACGACGTGTGCGGGGTAGAACTGGTGGCAGGGGAACGGGAGAGACGGCATGAGACAAGAAGGAAGGGGAAGGGGAGTGAGGTGCGGGAGTGGGTTCTCGAGAAGGGATAGGGGCCGGGAAATATTCACAAGGTGGTTCGATAGGGTGGTCATTAGGGTCGACCTCGTCGGCGTAGGCTGGAAGCCCTAGGAACAGTGCGAAACGGAGTGGTTCAGGTGCAGGCGAGAGACGGATGATGCGAGTGGCGGCGTAGAGGTTGAGGGTGGCTTGTTGTTGTTGAAAATGGAGGTGGTCGGTGCATGCACGAGAATGCATATAACAATGTAGCCGAGGGGGAATGAACAGTTCAGCCTTGCGGCAGTCCTATTCAAGTGAAACGGGATGAGAACTTAACAATGTAGAACAACACCTAATCTAGGCGTTGGGCTACTTCAGTGATGGTGTGGACGATACAACTGCGAGTGTCCAGCCAAACGTGGACAAGTACGTGGTAGTTGGTGACGAGGAAGTTAACAATGCCAAGATAGAGCATAAAACGAGGTACAACAATGAGTGTGTGATTACGTGCACAAAGCCGGCAAATTGCAGAGTTAAGGAAAAGGATACAGAAGAGTGGTAGTCAAATGGATAGGCCCCTAAGGAGGAGGGTATTCAAGTGAATAGGACTGAGGAGTAGATGACAGAGGGAAAGAGTTTATATATGTCAGTACAGGGAGTTTAGGGTAGGTCATCTGAGTCCTAATTGGTTGAGGGCCAGTTTGAGAAGGAAGGGAAACGAGGAAACTATGAGGACGGTGAGAAGTCCGTGTGGGAAGAAAGAAGTGTCCTCATGGGAAAAGGAACGGAGATGAAAGACATGAGGTATGATGTCATAATGACATCATGGGCTAGACCGCATGTCACGTAAGGATTCTCACAGTCACATGTACTGGTCATGTGACTTTGAAAAATGAAAGAAAGTGTTAAGTTCGAAGATGAAGAGAAGTGAAAAATGTAGCATATAGGTTCTGAACTATAACACGGAGTCTTCTTCAACCTGATGGATCTTCTTCTCTGTGTGGCAGTTAGGTGTGGAAGGGAAGGAAGGGCAGGAGGTGCTATTATGGCTAGCATGGTGGCAATGGAAATACA
>JBBPLC010000621.1:0-14755 GCA_038089535.1 Hemileccinum rubropunctum
ATTTCCTTCACATGAGTATGCTTCTCTTTTCCCACATGGACTTCTTGCCATACTCATGTTCACCTCATTGCCTTCTTATCTATACTGGCCCTGAAGACTTTCAGACTCAGATGACCTACCCTAAACCCTATCTACTTACATATATAAACTCTCCTCCCTCATCATCTTTTCCCCAGTCCTATTCACTTGAATTTCTCTCCTACTTAGGGGCCATATTCACTTCAAGTACCACTCTTCATTACTTCCAATCCATTTCTCTGCACTTTGCTGTTTTTATCCTTGTTACTGGATGCTCCTTGTTTATGCTCTATTTGGGCACTGTGAATTCCTCATCACCAATTACTGTTATAGTTCTGGACCTACATGCTATGTTTTCTTTTTCTTTTACTTTTCATACTTAATATATTCCTTTCACTTTCAAGGTCACATGACCTGTGCACATGACTGTGAGATATCTCATGTGACCTGAGGCCTAGTGTTACGATTCATCTTTTCTTTGCTTTTTGCATTAGTATTCGTCTTACACTTCTTGCTAATGCCTTCCTTTCACACAATAATCATCGCTTTCTTCTGCTCTTCTCACGATGATCATCCTGATTACGAATTCTTGTCTTTTGTTCCGCTTCCTTCCGACGGACAGCCTCGCTTCCTTGACTCCGATAACTTCCGTTATCTTCCTCACACCACTTACCTTATTGAGTTTCCTCAGACCTTCCGCTACTACATAGCTTGGTCTGTGCACAGTTCCCTTTAGGTATATAAACCCTGCCGTCATTACCTTGTATCCCCTAAGCTAGACCTACCTGGAATAGCATCTTTGTTTCCTTCCCTCATCATTGCTCTCTAAGTCACCTGTCCTACTTTTGAGTGGACGCTCATCGCTCTACCTCCATCTCTGGTCGCTCTTCTTTGCGACTCGCCCCCCCCTCCCGCCGCTCTTCTTTGCGGTTGTCCTGTCGACAAGGGAATCCCTTGGTTGATTATCCTTCGTCCACCTCAGGAAGCCCCTGCGGAAGTCTCTGGTCGTTAACCACACGACTCGTCCCTGTCTCCAGTCGCCTCTCTCGTGACTCGTCCCGTCGATAAGCAAGCCCCTTAGTCGACATTCTCTTGTCTCCCAGGTTCATGTTCGTTCCTACCCGGACCAACCATAACACCTAGCCCATGATGTCACTATGACATCATGCCTCATGTCTTTCATCTCTGTCTTTTTGTTTACACAAGTATACTTCTTCTTTTCCACATGGACTTCTCACCATACTCATGCCCACCTCATGTTTCCCTCATGTCCCCTTATCTATGCCAGCCCTAAACTATTTAGGACTCTGATGACCTACCCTAAACCTCCCTTACTTACATATATAAACCCCCTCCCTTTGTTGTCTACTCCTCAGTCCTATTCACTTGAATCCCTCTCCTACTTAGGGGCTAGTTTCTCTTCAAGTACTACTCTTCTACACCCCCAATCCCATACTCTGCTTTTGCCATCTGCATGCCTGTTATTGCATGCTTACTTGTTGTTTCATGTTTTATGCTCTATCTGAAATGGGATGAAAAGAACAACTAGAACATAACACCTAATCTAGGCATTGGGCAACTTCAGTGACTGTGTGAACTTGACGAGTCCTAACGTTGAGCCAGATGAGGATGTGGTAATTGAGTATGAGAAAGTTAACTGTGCCCAGGTAAATCATGTACTAGGCAGACACATGTAATAATGAGCAAGCAGCAATGTTGCTTAGGAGACAGTAAAGGCAGAGGTAGATTGAATCAATGAGTTGTTCATGATCTCAATGATGAAGAGTAGGCAAAGTGTACAGGAGTGGTAGACAAGAGAACCAGCCCCAAAGGTGGAGAGGATTCAAGTAAATAGGACTAAGGAAAGGTAGATAACAGAGAGGAGCAGGTTTATATAGTGAATAGTGATGGGTTTAGGGTAGGTTGTCTGAGTCCTACATAGTTAAGGGCCAGTGTGAGAAGGGAAACATGAGGTGAACACAAGGTGAACATGAGGATGGTGATAAGTCCATGTGGGAAGAAAAAAGCATCCTCATGGGAAAAGTGTTATAGTTCAGGACCTATATGCTATGTTTTTCACTTTTCTTCACTTGCGGACTTAATGCTTTCTTTACATTTTCGAAGTCATGTGACCAGTGCACGTGACCATGAGACTCCTCATGTGACCTGAAGTCTAGCCCATGATGTCATCATGACATCATACTTCATGTCTTTCATTTCTGCCTTCTTTCCCATGAGGACACTTCTTTCTTCCCACACGGACTTCTCGCTGTCCTCATGGTTACCTTGTGTTTTCCTCATGTTTCTCTTCTAACACCAGCCCTTAACCCTTTAGGACTCAGACGACCCACCCTAAACTCTTCGTAATTACATATATAAACCTTCTCCCTTCGTCATCTACTCCTCAGTCCTATTCACTTGAATACTCTCCTACTTAGGGGCCTGTTCATTTGTTTACCACTCTACTTCAATCTTACTCTGCATTTGCTGTCTTCGTGCATGTCATCGCACACTCATCATTATTGTGCCAAGTACATGATTTACTTGGGCACTGTCAACTTCCTCATCCTCAAATATCACATCCTCGTACACGTCTGGTTAGATGTATGCTCCCGTACCATCCATACCATTGCCAAAGTCGCCCAACACCTAGATTAGGTGTTGTGCTTCATTGGTTGTTTCTCTCCCGTTTCAAAAAGAGATGGAGACAAAAGACATGAGGCATGGACATCATGGGGCTAGGCCTCAGGTCATGTGAAGGATCTCATGGTCATGTGCACTAGTCATGTGACTTCGAAAATGAAAAGAAAATGCTAAGTATGAAAAGTAAGAAAAGTGAAAATGTAGTGTATAGGTCCTGAACTATAACACTACCCCCCATTCACCAGATTCGAGATCTAGTCAAGAATCGGTGAATTTGGTATAGAAGGGACTGAAAGGGTGGAAAAGAGATGTGAATTTGAGCTTAGAGATACCCCAAATAGGATATGGGGCATTTGGATGAGCAGTGTGAAACTCTGCGATTGCATCTTGCACATGTTTTAAATTAACAGCAGGTTCCCAGGTGTGATCCACCTCGTCCTATCCTTTCCAGTGGATGAGGTATTGTAATTTCCCATGGGAAAGCCTTGACTGGACGATACAATCAACTTCATATTCTTTGTGACAGTCTTTGGTCACGGTGATTGGGTTGGGTTTAAATACGGGTTGTCCATCCAGTAGTGCTTTGTAGGGTTTGACACGTGAAATATTAATGGTGGGATGAATAGAGATGGAGGAAGGGAGGGTGAGTGTGATGGCATTAGAGAGTACAGTGGAAATACAGTAAGGGCCAATGAATTTTTGTGTAAGTTTACGCATGGGATAGGGAAGGGTGAGATGTTTGGTGGAGAGCCAAACAAGATCTCCAATAGAATAGTCAGGGGCTGACGAGCGCTTGGATGTTTATGTGTGTGACATCCAATTGTGGGTTTTCTGGAGTATAGAAGTGATCTCATCATGTGAGCGACCAATAGTTTTACCAAATGACCCCCCAGGAGTCGTAGTGGAGATTGTGGGCTCTGTTCCCATGCGTGGAGAGTAGTTTTGCATAACTGAAAAAGGGGTGGTTCTCGTGGTGGTGGTGAGAGTATTGTTGTATATGAATTGCACCATTTTCAACCATGAGGCCCAAGTCTCCTGCTTTTTGGTGACATAAGCATGGAGATATGCAATGACTTCTTGGTTGACCCTTTCCATCTGACTGTCCATTTGAGGATGGTATGCCATGGAGAGTTTCTGCTGAATCTCAAGGACTTTACACAGTTCCTTGGTAAACCCTGAGACAAATTGAGGTCCTCTATCCAAAAGAATAGTGTTAGGAAGTCTGTGGAGACACCATACATGATCTTTAAATAAGGTAGCTAAGTCTAAGGAAGAAGTTGTTTTGAGACAGGAAAAGAGAACAATTTCTTTGGAAAAATGATTGATGACTACCCTGGTAGAATCAAAACCGTTGGAAGGGGGTAGTCCTGTGATAAAATCAAAGGAGATGTCTTCCCATGGATGGGAAGGAATGGGAAGCAGCATAAGTTTACCAGCTGGTGGCTTTGACAAACCCTTCATGAGGAAGCACACCTGGCAGTGTTCTATGTAAGAGGCAATATCTTTGGCTGTGCCAGGCCACCAACAGAAGCATTTAATGGATGAAATGGTGTAGTCACAGCCTGGGTGACCAGCAATGGGGGAATCATGGAAAAGTGAAATTAATTCAGTGCGAAGGGAAGGTGGCACAAAGATGATGCCGTTCGAATTTCTGAAAAGCTTTTCTGTAGCATAGTATTCGTATTCATTGATAGCATCAACGGCCAATCTGGCAGACTCCAAGGATAATTTAGTTTCAAAGTTTGGGGAGAGAGAGATAGAAGAAATAGCTTTAACTCTGGTGGAGCTGAAACCTCTGTTGTTACGTTGTGACTTGTCTAGAGCCTTGTTTTCTGTCAGTGTGGGGTTTTCTATTTTTTTGATAATTAGTTGTGCAATATGGTTGAATTTGGAAACATGAAAAGGTAAATTGGAGTGATTGAACAGAATTACACCAATTTCTCCCCTATAATCAGTGTCAATGACTCCAGCTATGACATCAATTTTATGTTTGAGGGCAAGGCCTGAACGAGGTGCAATTCTGCTGTAGGTGCCGGAGGGAAGTTGAATCTTGACATGGGTGGGGATAAGACATTGATCATGGGTGGGAATGTCAAGATCAATGGACGCATACAGGTCAAAGCCTGCTGCGTCAGGAGAGTTCTTCCAAGGTAAGCATGCATCCATGGATGTTAGCTTGACCAGAATAGACAAGAAGAGCGGAGAACAGTAGAAGGAAAAATGTTGATGTTTTTGTTCAGTTTGTCAACAGCATTGCTGTGGTCTGGGTGACGGGAAAGAGCATCAGCACAACCATTTGTGGTGCCCAGTTTATAAATAAGAGTATAGTTGAATTCCTGCAAAAGCTCATGCCAGTGGGCTTGCTGGCCCAAGAGCATTTGCGGTTTCTTCCAGTATTTGAGATTTTTGTGATCTGTCCAAATCTCAAAGTTAGATTTTCCAATTAAATAATGTTGCCACTCTTCGAGAGTACGAATGATGGTGAGCAACTCCTTGTCGTATGTTATAGTTCAGGACCTATATGCTACGTTTTCCACTTTTTCTTCACTTTTGGACTTGACAATTTCTTTTCTTTTTTGAAGTCACATGACAAGTGCATGTGACCTGAGGCCTAGCCCATGACATCACATGACGTCATGCCTCATGTCTTTCATCTCTGTTTTCTTTCCCATGAGGACGCTTCTTTCTTCCCACACAGACTTCTCGTTGTCCTTATGGTTACCTTTGTGTTTCCCTCATGTTTCTCTTCTCACGCTGGCCCTTAACTATTTAGGACTCAGACGACCTACCCTAAACCTACCGCTATTCACTATATAAACCCCTCCTTCTCTGTCGTCTACTTCTCCTTAGTCCTATTCACTTGATTACTCTCCTACTTAGGGGCCTGGTCAATTGTCTACCACTCTTCTTTACTTTCAATCCTACTCTGCCATTGCTGTCTTCGTGCCCATTACTGCACGCTCATCATTGTTAAACATTTTATGCTTTACCTGGGAACCGTCAACTTCCTAGTTGCTGAATACCACATCCTTGTTCACGTCTAGTTGGACACTCAATCTCAAACCGTACATACCATTGCAGAAGTTGCCTGACGCCTAGATTAGGTGTCGTCCAACTTTAGTTGTTTTCAGTTTCACTTGAATAGGACTGCCGCAAGGCTGACCCTGTTTGCTCCCCCTTGCCTTCAATGTTTTATGTGCTCTCATGCATGCGCAGATCACCTCGCCCTTCAGCAACAACAAGCCGCTATCAATTTCTATGCTGCCACTTGAATCATTTGCGTCTCACCTGCACCAGAACCGCCCCGTCTTTTTGCACCCAATTTCGCCCACTATTTGGGTGAACTCCCACCAACATACAACGAGGTTGACCCCAACAACCACCCAGCCGAACCTGCCTGCAAGTATTTCCCTGCACCAATCCCCTCTCACGAACCCACTCCTGCTCCTTGTTTCCCTTCCCCTTCCTTTTCATCTTGCGCTGTCTCACCCGTTCCCCCTCCCACTCCAGCTCTACCCCGCACACGTTGTCAGCACAAACTCCACCGCAGAGAACTCAAGAACGTTCACCCCGAAACCAAATGTTTTGCTGCCTTTTACCACCTCTGCCCTAAATCTGCTCTCTGCTGCCCTTCCAAATTTTTATAAAGCATGTTGCAACAAGCTGAACAAGCAGCCCCTCCTGCCGACCCCAATGTAACGTGGGCTGACATCCGTCACACCATGGCCAACATGGCCACTCTGCTTCAAGTATCTCTGCTGTCGCAACAGCAGATGACACAGCAATTCGCCGAGGCAGCAATAGCAAGACCTTCATCCCTGCCAATCAAGCTTATCGCCAATCCCGGCACTTGGGATGGTAACCGGGTTACCTTTCGCCCCTGGTGGGTAAAAATTGCAACTTGGGTCCAATGTCAAGGCAGTCTCGACGACCAACAACAAACTGCCGCCGTCCTCCTCCAGATGGTCGGCAAAGCCAAATCATTTGTGAGAAT
Organism: Hemileccinum rubropunctum; assembly: GCA_038089535.1. Taxonomy (NCBI): domain Eukaryota; kingdom Fungi; phylum Basidiomycota; class Agaricomycetes; order Boletales; family Boletaceae; genus Hemileccinum; species Hemileccinum rubropunctum. The sequence goes on from JBBPLC010000621.1 coordinate 6,656, forward strand.
TACCCTCAAAAAATACCAGAAGAAGAACTCTGCCCTAGAATGGCCATCCTGGGAAGAGTTGAAGAAAGAAGTTGAAGATCATTTCCTGATCAATGTCTTAAAGGAAGAATCATATATTCGGCTCACCAACCTTTGGCAAGGCTCGATGCTGATCGAGGTGTTTATGCAACAATTCAAGCTACTATGACAGGATGCGGACCTGTCCAGGCATGACAACAACATCTTACATCTCTATAAAGAATGTATTGACTATAACATTTATTTCCAGTTGTCAACAAGGAGCCCCGCCCTCACTGACTTGCTCGCCACCTGGCAGGAGAAGGCAGTAGAAATGGGCAAAATGTTTGAGAAAATATGGCTGGAAAGGAGTAAATAGCTGCAGCAATGACAATTTGAGCCCCACTTCACAGAAGTGGGTATGCAACCAGGCCGAGGAGCCCCAATGGACACGTGTGCTGTCCAACTGACCCAGCAGAAGTCATGAACCTGCTATAATTGCAACAAGGTTGGATATCTCTCCCATGTGTGCAAAGAACCTCGCAATCCTCATGGCCAGCCGATCTTTGATCTGGTCACCAGCCGAACGCGCTACACCCCTCCTTGCCCTACCCCACTTTGTGAAATTCCCCTCGCTCCAACAACATCCATTGTCATGGTCCCTGAGGCTGCACAAGGTTCTGGAAATCCTCCGTGGATGACTGAAGAAGCCCAGGCTTACTACCTGGATATGTTTGAATCCTGGGCTCGCCAGCTTGCCGCTGAGGGACTTAAGGGAAAAGGCAAAGCCAAGTAGTGGGAGGTACCTACTCAGCTAAGGACCCTTCTTTTTCATCATCTCCTTCTTGCTCTTTTTTTAACCATTTTGCTGTACTCAGGGAGATGGACAGTTTGTTGGGCGATGTTGACACACTGAACAATTCATTTTGTAATAGTTACAATACCGACTCCAAAGGAGTGTCTCTTCGGAGTGTGGTACCAGAGGATAAACATAGTGTGTGTAATTCTCCAGTTATGAACAATTTTTCTTTTTTACCTGATTCTCCTCCTAACCCTAACCTTACCCTCAGGAATACCTCTCCTGCTGGGGAATTCAACATTGACACCGATGTCCATTTTCAGAAAAACCAAAAATGGCAAAAAATATCAGAAAAAGCGCTCCTTGACTCAGGAGCAGTCCAAACTTTTGTGGACAAAAAATGGGTAACATCCTTAGGCATTCCCACCAAAAAATTATCACATCCACACTCCATTACTAACGCTGATGGGACTGCTTTGTCCCATGGGACTATCATGGACTATGTCTCGGTAGTATTTTCATACCAAGGCCACTCTGAAGGAGTCGACGCCTTGGTAACTAATCTAGGAACTCACCGTATTTATCTAGGTTATGATTGGTTCCAACACTATAACCCACTCATCGATTGGGTGGACAAAGAAATCAAGTTCTGCTGCTGCATGTGCAACTGTGTCACCATTAATGCAGCAGGCTTAATTAAAGAAGTCTGGAACCCAGCTATTTGATCAATCGAGGAAGGACTCACAGAGAAGGTACCAAAACAGTATCACAAGTTTCTTGACGTCTTCAGTAAAGAAGAATCAAAGCGCATGCCTGTATGAAAGCCTTGGGACCATGCCATCAACCTCAAACCCAACTTTGTCCCAAAGAAAGGTCATGTAATTCCTCTTTCTGATGCTGAATTGGAAGAAGTCCAGAACTTCATCAATTCTGAACAAGAAAAGGGCTATATTTGCCCATCAAAATCCCCACAAATGGCTCCAGTATTTTTTATTCCAAAGAAAACTAGTGAGAAACGACTTGTCATGGACTATCATTATTTGAATGAAGGTACAGTAAAAAACTCGTACCCTCTTCCTCTCATCTCAGCCCTTGTTGACCAACTAAAGGGCGCAGACAAATTCACCTGCCTTGATCTCAGGTGGGGATACAACAATGTTAGCATCAAGGAAGGCAATGAGTGGAAAGTCATGTTCGTAACACCCCTGGGGGCTTATGAACCAGTCATAATGTATTTTGGGATGACTAACTCACCTCCCATGTTTCAACAGATGATGAACCACATATTTAATGACATGTACACTGTGGTCATCATGTACCTTGACGACATGTGTATTTTCACAAAAAACAAATCCAACAGGGAATACTCCGAGGTCATGAAGGAAGTTCTGTGCAGGCTACGCAAAAATGACCTTTACGCAAAGCCCAAAAAATGTGTATTTAATGCTGAAAAAGTTGACGCTATCCTTGACTGGCCTGCTCCCACAAAGCTCAAGCAGCTTCAGTCCTTCTTGGGCCTATGTAACTATTACTGTCATTTGATTAATAGTTTCGGACAGATCGCTCACCCCCTTAACGATCTAACAAAGAAAAACATGCCATACACTTAGGGGGAGGCACAACAAAATGTGTTTGATACACTCAAAAAACAGTTCACCACTGCTCCCCTTCTCGCTTGTCCTGACGCTTCAAAGGAGATGCGTGTTGAAACTGACGCCAGCGACATTGCTACTGGCGCAGTTTTATCCATCCTGGAGGAGGATGGCTCGTGGCGCCCCTGCGCCTTTCTCTCTCATTCTTTCTCTTCCGCAGAACGCAACTATCCAGTCTACAACAAGGAGTTGCTGGTCATCATTTGCGCTCTAGAGAAGTGGCGCCACTATTTAATTGGTAAAGCTACCTTCGAGATTTGGACAGATCATAAAAATGTCGAATACTGGAAAAAACCACAAACGCTCTCGGGCCATCAAGCCCGCTGGCACAAGCTTTTACAAGAATTCAACTACACTCTAATTTACAAACCTGGCACCATGAATGGATGTGCCAACGCTCTTTCCCATCATCCGGACCACAGTGATACAGTCAATAAATTAAACAAAAACATCACCATCTTACCTTCTACTGTTCTCCACTCTTCCTCTTTGTCTATCCTGGTCGAATTGACTTCCACAGATGCTCGCTTACCCTCGAAGGGCTCTCCCGATGCTGCAGGTTTTGACCTGTACACATCCATTGATCTTGACATACCCGCCCATGATCAGTGCCTTATCCCTACCTGTGTCAAGATTCAACTTTCCTCTGGTACCTATAGCAGAATTGCACCTCATTTGGGCCTTGCCCTCAAACATAAAATTGATGTCATGGCCGGAGTCATTGATGCTGATTATACGGGAGAAATTGGTGTAATTCTGTTCAACCATTCTGATTCTCCTTTTCACATTTCTAAATTCGACTGTATCACACAACTAATCATCGAAAAAATAGAAAACCCTACACTAAAAGAAGAAAAAACTCTAGACGAGTCTCAATGAAATGACAAAGGTTTTGGCTCCACTGGAGTCAAGGCCATTTCTTCTACATCTCTTTCTCCAAACTTCAAAACTAAATTATCTTCAGAATCTGCCAGATTGGATGTTGACGCCATTCACAAATATGAATATTATGCATCCGAAAAACTTTTCAGAAATTCGAACGGCATTATCTTTGTGCCCCCTTCACTTCGCACCGAGTTGATTTCTCTCTTCCACAATTCTCCCATCACTGGCCACCCAGGTCACGACCATACTATTTCATCAATTAAATGATTCTACTGGTGGCCTGGCACCGCCAAAGACATTGCTTTTTACATAGATCACTGCCAGGTGTGCTCCCTCACGAAGGGCTCATCAAAGCCACTGGCAGGAAAATTCATGCCCCTTCCCGTTCCCTCCCATCCATGGGAAGATATTTCCTTTGATTTTGTTACAGGACTACCCCCTTCCAATGGTTTCGATTCCATAGGGGTAGTTGTCAACTGTTTTTCAAAAGAAATTGTTCTCTTTCCTTGCCTTAAAACAACTTCTTCTTTGGACCTAGCCACTTTATTTAGAGACCACGTATGGTGTCTACACAGACTCTCTAACACTATTCTCTTGGACAGGGGACCACAATTCATCTTGAAATTCATCAAGGAACTTTGCAAAGTACTTGGCATTCAGCAGAAACTCTCCATAGCATACCATCCTCAAATAGACAGTCAGACGAAAAGGGTCAACCGAGAAGTTATTGCGTATCTCCATGCTTACATTGCCAAAAAGCAGGAGACATGGTCCTCATGGCTAAAAATGGCGCAATTCACGCACAACAACACCCTTACCACTGCCATGGGAACCATACCATTTTCAGTCACATGAAACTACTCTCCGTGCATGGGAACAGAGCCCACAATCTCCACTACGACTCCTGGGGGGTCATTTGGTAAAACTATTGGGCGCTCCCATGAAGAGATCGCTTCCACATTACAAAAAACCCATGATCGGATGTCGCACGCACAAACATCCAAGCACTCTTCTGCCCCAGACTATTCTATTGGAAACCTGGTCTGGCTCTCCACCGAACACCTTTCACTCCCCTATCCTGCGAGTAAATTAACACAAAAATTCATTGGTTCTTATCGTATCACTGCCATACTCCCTAATGCCGTCACCCTTGCCCTCCCTTCCTCCATATCCATTCATCCTACAGTTAACATTTTCCATGTAAAACCTTACAAAGCCCCGCTGGACAGACAACCTGTATTTAAACGAGATCCTATTACCATGACTGAAGATCATCATGAAGAATACGAAGTCGATCGTATTGTCCAGTCGAGACTTCACCACGGGAAGTTACAATACCTCATCCACTGGAAGGAATGGGATGAGGTGGATCGCACCTGGGAACCTGCTGTTAACTTAAAACATGCACAAGACACAATAGCCAAGTTCCATGCTTCTCATCCAAACACCCCACGCCCAATCCAGGGATTGTCTACCACTCTTCTTTACTTTCAATCCTACTCTACCATTGGTTTTATGCTTTACCTAGGAACTGTTACAGTTCAGGACCTATACGCTACGTTTTTCATTTCTGCCCTACTTTCGAACTTAACGCTTTCTTTCTCTTTTCAAGATCACGTGACCAGTGCACGTGACCGTGAGATCCCTCATATGACCTGAGGCCTAGCCCTGTGATGTCATCATGACATCACGCCTCATGTCTTTCATTTCCACTTCCTTTCCCATGAGGATGCTTCCTTTTTCCCACACGGACTTCTCGCTGTCCTCATGGCATCCTCACTTTTTCCTCATGTTCTTTCTCTCACACCAGCCCTCAATCGATTAGGACTCAGACGACCTACCCTAAACTCCCCATACTTACATATATAAACCCTCTCCCTTCGTCATCCACTCCTCAGTCCTATTCACTTGAATACCCTCCTCCTTAGGGGCCTGTTCTCTTGAGTACCACTCTTCTATACATTTTCCTACTCTGCAAATTGCTGGCTTCGTGCACATTATCGCACGCTACTTGTTGAACATGTTTATGCTCTACCTTGGAACAGTAAATTTCCTTGTCGCCGACTACCACGTCCTTGTCCATGTTTGGTTGGACACCCGTCATCGCACAGTCCATACCATTGCCGAAGTCGCCCAACGCCTAGATTAGGTGTTGGTCTCCATTAGTTGCTCTTCTTGCTCATCTGTTTCAGGAACCATCAACTTCCTAGTCGTCAAATACCACATCCTTGTCCATGTCTGGTTGGACACTCGATCTCGAACCATATATACCGTTGCAGAAGTTGCCCGACACCTAGATTAGGTGTCGTCCAACTTTAGTTGTTTTCAGTTTCACTTTGTTTCATCATACACTGGGTAGTTGCGTTCTGCAGAGGAAAACGAATGTGAGAGGAAGGTGCAAGGACACCATGAGCCATCCTCCCCTCGGACAGATAAGACTGTGCCAGTAGCAATATCGCTGGCGTCAGTCTCGATGCGCATTTCCTTGGAAGCATCAGGAAAGGCGAGGAGAGGAGTGGTGGTAAACTGTTTTTTAAGTGTGTTAAACACATTTTGTTGTGCCTTCCCCCAGGTATATGGCATGTTTTTCCTTGTTAGATCATTGAGGGGATGTGCGATCTGTCCTGAACTATAACACTATCTTGGAACTGTCAACTTTATCATTACCAAATATAACATTCTAGTCCACATCTGGCTAGATACTTGTCATCATCAAGTTCACACTATCACTGAAGTTGCTGTTATCCTAAATCAGGGTAACGTCTCCTTGCTTAGTTTCTAGTCCATTTCAATTACCACATTCTTGTATATGTCTGGTTAGATGTTCACAATCACCAAGTTCATACCATCACAGAAATTGCGGTTGTCCTAGTATAAAGGTCAACCCTTTTTTGAATAGTTTAGTCCTGTTTCACTTGAATAGAACTGCCACAAGGCTGAACCATTATCTTTCCCTCTTGCCTTTGTTATATGTGTAAGAATAGCAAATGAGGCTGCTCCATCCACCTTGTGGGAAGGTTCCTGCTGGCAATGACGATGAAGGTGGCATCTAGCCAATAGATAGGCCAACGAGAAGGGAGAAGGGTTCAACAACAAGTGCCTTTTGTAATGGGATGGCATTACCTAGCAAGGAATGTGGGAGAGCACCCACTTGGTATCTCAGGCAGTTCAGACGTAGGGAACTGGGCAAGATACAAGTGAATAGAACTAAAGGATAAGTACAGGAGGGGTCTGTGTATATATAGTGAAAGGGGACAGGTTTAGGGGAGGCTCCTGCACTATAGGGCTGGTGTGGGAATACTAAGATAAGGGAAACATGAGGTGTCTGTGTGGTTACTATGAGCATGATATCACTGATGATGTCATAGCCTAGACTGATGAGGTCATGGCTCCAGGCCCTTAATGATATCATGTCGCATGACCAGTCTAGGTGTGGTCCTAGACCCTAAGCCTAGCTGTGGGGATTGTCACGTGAGATGCTACCCAATAAGATAAGATAAGTGTCCCAGTGTTGTAGTAAATGTATCGCAAATCCTACAACAATATGCACTCTTGAGACAATGCTAATTATCTTGCACTCCATCAACAACAAGTAGCTCTTGTCTTCCATGCTGCCTAACAACAATTAACTCCACCTCCAGCCTTTCCCAACTACCTCAACCCCAAGCATCCCAATTTTGACCCCAACAACAACTGGATCCCACCATATCAGCTCACTCTCATCTGAACCCCTACCCTAGCTCCTTCCCTTGCTCATGCCCTCTCTTCCTCTCCTGCTCCTATCCCAGCTCCTGTGCACCACCAGCACAAAAAATACACTCACAACCCTCATAATGCTTGAGTTTGCTACATTACCCCTAGCTTTGAATATCTATTCAAACTCCATCCCTGCAATAAACTCCACTGCCCCACCAAATTCTTGTAGAAAATGTCTAAAGGAATGAAAGGTGTACCACCACCACCTGCCAACCCTAACATTACTTGAACCAACATTTGCAACACCATGGCAATGATGGCTACCATGCTTTAAAACTTGCTGCTGGCATAGCAACAAATCACTCAACAACTGGCAACTGCTGCCACTACCACTACCCTTTCACCTTCATTCTCTCTGCCCACTTGCCTTATTGCTAACCCCAGCACATGGGATGGGAATCACTTCTCTTTTCATCCCTGGTGAGTGAAAATTGCAACTTGGGTCCAATGCCAAGAAGCTTGGACAAACAACAGAAAACCATAGCCATTCTCTTATGAATGGTGGGCTGAGCAAAAGCATTCTCACATGTGATGCTCAAAAAATACCAAAGAAAAAGTTCTCCCAGTGGATGGTCAACTTGGAAGAACTAAAAAAGAAAGTAGAGGATTATTCCAAATTGATGTACTCACTGAGGAAAGTTACCAATGCCTCCTCAATCTCTGACAAGGCAACTTGCAAGGTATTTACACAACAATTTGAACTCCTTTGACAAGATGTGGAACTATCAGTTATCGACAACAACATTCTCTGACTCTATTGAGAACATATCAACTACAATATATACTTCCAGTTGTTGATATAAAACCCCACCATTACTGATGATCTTCCCACTTGGCAAGAAGAAGCAATCAAGATGGGAAAAATGTTTGAAAAGATGCAGATGAAGCAAAGTAAGCAACTGCTCACAAGGACCACTGAACCACACTTCACAGACATTGGTACCCAACTGGGCAGAGGCACCCCAATGGACACCTGTGCTGTTCAACCTCAGCAAGAAACTCACTCTTGCT